>JALDNG010000593.1:0-113792 GCA_024349245.1 Neodontobutis hainanensis
AATATTATATAAGGTATATATTTTGGTAATGTCCTGTAAGACATTTTGAAAGGAGGGAAAAAGCGGGAAAGTGAAATGAGTGTCTGGAAAACCACTAAGAGCCATAAAATGGCCGGTACGATACGTCCTGGGTTAGTCCTAGTTTAGTCCTGGTTTAGTCCTGATAAGCTGTTCAAATGTAATGAACTGTAAGTTTGCTAAGAACAGGCCCCACGTAAGAATAAAATGACTTTAGCTGCCTTTTTCAATAAAAATGTACCAGTTTCACCTCCACCATTCTATCACTTTCATTTGTGATTGAACATGAAGCCTGGGAAAAGTTGGTATACAATAACGGAGCCTGTTTTCAGCCAGTTTTGGCTTGTTTGTTTGCACTTTAAAGCCAAAAAGATTTACATTTAAATCTAAAACTTTAGGATATGTAATCACGTTGTCAGCAGTTTAATTTGAAGTGGAGAAAAATATTTTGGGGCCATGTTGCCCAGCCATATGTGAGATTACTGAGCTTTAAGTTCAACAAAGGTAACTTTAGAAACAGCTTTTGTCCTTTTTGTTTTGTGACTTGTATCATTAAACAGCTATGGTTGTGGGTTTCACTAAATGACAGTAACATTTAGTAATTGTGCTAATGGTTTGCTAACACTTGACTACTGAGTATTTGAGTCTTTCTGATTGAATTCAGTGCTTATTGGTCAGAAAACTGCAGAGAAGCCAAACATAAGGCAGTGTCAGTTTTCAAGTACACCTGGAGCATGAGCAGAAAACCCTGCGATATAAACATAAGAACAGTGGATCTAAAAAACATGTGGCGTATGTCGTTCTCAACTTGCTTGCGGTTGTATAAGAGCAGCAGAAGACCTTGGTGTAAAAGCCATAACAAGCTCAGTAGCTTCTGCAGCACTAATGCAACATTGTTAGACACCATTTGTTGTTCACCCTTAACCGCATGCAGAATAATGTAGAATTGGAGCTAAGGCATCATTGTTTCTGAAAAAAAAACATTCCCCTACAACACAAGTTATGTTTCTGTTAAATGAAATGCAGGCAGTCAATAGAGTATTTTAACTTCTGGCAACGGAAACGCCTCCAGTGGATTAATGACTTTTTTGCAAAGTTAACTAATGTCGAATCTCTTTGGCAACAAGTCCAAGTCATGTAAGTTTTAACTTAATAACATATTTAAACATATCCTGGTGTATTTTCAAATGTTTTATATAGTTTGAAAACGTCAACTTTATTTACACTCCACAAATGAAGTCAAGTTCCCATCTATGGTGTTCACATGACGTCCAAAACAAAATGTGAAAAAAATTTCATCACAAAGGCACAGAAATATACAACTAGGCTTTCAGAAATGATTTCTCTGACACTGGATTTAAACCGGACCTGCCTGCGTGAGACATGTTGATAGAAGCTAACTTTAATCAAAAAGATTTTTCACACAGGTTGCTGCAGTCTATCTCTGCAGATTATTGTTTTAGAGTTAACAGAACATAATATATATAAATATAATTATAGTGTAGTTTATCAGATTAGTTTCAAAAATGCAAAATAACTTGTTTTGAAAGGACATAGTGTAGACATGCTGCTCCACAAATGCTTACAGGGTTAATAACAAAGCTGAGATGTGAAGCATGCATTCAGTGTAAATCCTGAGTGAGCTGGTAAACAGAATTTATTTAAATCAACAGAGTTAAATCAACATGTTCTCTCTTGGGGAGAGTGACAGTGGGGCTGCAGAGGAGGAGAAAGGACAGCGCAAAAGCTGCTGCAAATCCCAGGGAAAAGTGTACAGGCAACGGAACAAGTGGAAACACAGCAGTGGAAAAGTTGAGGTCATCTCATTCTACATTACATATCTATAGTAGTCCTGCGGGAGCCGAAAACTTTGAAAGAGAGCGTGGAGGGGACTCAGGGGGATGAAGCAGTGAGTAATCTGTGGCCCTCTCAAGTGGCTCAGAACAGGAGTCAACAAGAGGACACTGTGATATGATAGCTCAGGGAAAAAGGGGCTCCTAACCAATTGGAGAGTCCAGCCTCAAGAAGACATACTGTAGTCTGGCTGCGATATCAGCCAGAGCCACTCCCTGGATAGGGTCCTGGGAGAGCAGAGGGGTATACTTTTCCAGGGACTTTACTTCCGCAAACCAATGAGATCATCCCAGAATAGAAGAGGAGCAGAGAGTAGCAGCAAGACATCACTAAAGGCTGCCAGAGCTTGAACTTACTCTTTGCAGTGCAATATGAACACTACCCAGTAAGGTGCATACCGTTTGTGTTTTGAGTATACTTTTGAAAGAAGTTATTGTTGGTGCATTTTTTTACTGTCTTTTTTATTTTTGATGGAGTCTAGAGAACAGAGAATTGCAGTAGTCCAGTTTACTTCGGATAAAGGTGTGAACTGTACTGGACAGAGATACAAAGGCTCTCATTTTTTTATTTTTTTTTTTAATGGGAAAAACGTTGATCTTATTACAATGTTAATGACAAAACTGATATCTGAATCAAAAATGGTAACAAGGTTTGATATTCTGTTTATAGTGGCAAGAAAATGTATTTGGACCTTTTGAAATGTTAAGGTTTTCTGAATAAATTAGTTACAATTAGTTCAATCTTAGTTTCATCAGTCCACAAAACATGTTGGCAATAACACTATGGAGTGTCTGTGCTCTTTTGCAAACTTCAGGCGTGCAGCAATCTTCTTTTAATTAAACAGAGGCTTCCTTCGTGGTGTCCTGCCATGGATACCCTGCTACGTGTTTTACGTATTGTAGACTCATGAACAGAGATGTTAGTAAGTTCCAATGATGCCATTTGTAGATTGTTTGCCTAACTGTAGACTGGTGAATTTCTAAAATCTTTGAAATAACTTTTTAACCCTTCCTAGCTTTATGTTAAGCAACAAGTCTGGATTGTAGCTCCTCTGAAAGCTCTTTTTGGCGAGGCATGGCTCACATAAGCATATTCTTCTTGTGCAGAGCAAACTCTAAAAGTTTGTGTTTTTGTGTTTTTTTTTTTTTTATCAGTCAAAGTAGCTGTAGTCCACACCTCCAAACGTATTATCGCAACGAGACTCCATGTGTGCTAAAACCTGACTCCAATTAGCTTTTTTGAGGTCATTAACTCAAGGGTTCACATACTTTTTCCACAAGCGGTTGTTCTCAATAAAGACATAAAAGATTTTTTTGTGTAATTATTTTTAGACACAGATGAATATCAGATCAAAATTTAAGACAAACTATTCAAAAAAACATGAAATTCCAAAAGGTTCACATACTTTTTCTTGCCACTGTAAATGTGGATCCAAAAAAAATAGTCTTTACTCTTATAAAGTACTACTCCATAAGTAAAATATTGTGCCATTTGTCTGCAGAAAGGTGTGGTTTGCTGGCTACATCAGACATGAGAAACTCGGCTCGCGTGGATGGTCTAAAACATTTAATATGGCAGATGCTGCTACCAAGAGGCCAATTATTTCTGCTCCTGCCTCGGTTTTGGATAACCAGCAAAGTTTAAAAACAATAAAACCGCTCTGGTGTCCACTCTACTGCTGCCATATTAACTAGCGGCACCGACGTGGCTTCCTTGTTGACCACTGACTGTGTGGTGTTGGCTTTTTTGCGTCACGTCCGATTGGTTAACATCCCTCTAGAAATCGAATGCAATCAACAGGGTACCAGACTAACTTCTTTGTATACAACAGGAAAAAAGTTAGTTGCGGCTGGTCAGGCGAGTGACACAGCACACACAAGACAATTCTAGCCACAGTCTTCTGAAAGGGGGCAGGATTCCAGAAAATTGTTTCTCTGTTGCAAACCAGAGGAACTATTTGGCTGGTGTAAAGAGCTACCATTATTTAAATAATAAAGTGTAACTAGTGCTGCAACGACACGTCAACGTCATCGATTACATCAACTACGAAAATATGCCAACGTTTGTGAAATGATTCGACGCGTCAAACATATTTATATTGATCTCGCGTAAAGGCGGCTTGTGCTCCTGGGAATGGAGAAAGTTCCATTCCATAACAAAAACCCAGACCATGATTATCAAAAGTATGGGAATACTTTAAACAGAGGCCAAATAAAATGGTGCTTTGGTCCTGCAAAACCAAAATAGTGTCCCACAGCAGCACAACTGCGATGCATGAGCACCTCAGACGAAAGCATCCTGGCGCTCTCCGACTTCAAAATGACGAGCCATCTGTGTAACTATTTATTATTACAATTAGTTTTGGGAGTAATTGTAGTGTTCTTTCCTGATGTGTTTTGGTCGAGAGTTAACTTATATATGCTAGAAAATAATGATAATACTAATCGCTAATGGTATAAGTTGAACTGTATATTACGTATATTGGCAAAAATAAAGTTAACTTTTAATTAACATTTACTAATTGTTAGAAGTAGTTTATGCACACATAGACCTAAAATTAACTACTAGATTTATATTAACAGTATGCTGTTATCTGAACATTTATGCTACTAGTGCATTTTTGTTTATTTTACAAACCAATTAAATAAAACTTAATCATAAGTATGTGATTAATAACAAATTATCCTTAGTTAAAAAGACTTTAAAATGCTTTCTGTTTTTTTTATAATAAAATGACAAATTCATTACACTCTCTGAAAAACAAGGATTGTAATCAAAGTAATCTTATTAAACACTGTAATAATCACATTCAGTTCATTTAAAAATATGCATATTTACTACCCTCTTAAAATACATTACAGTTTATTAATCTAGTGGCGTTTTTATACAGTTTATAAACTAAAACACTAGATCAATAAAAAGAATAAAAATAAAATAATTGTTAGATTAGTTGACTAATCGAAAAAATAATCGTTAGATTAGTCGTTAGTTGCAGCTCTATTTCAAACCACTTTTAAAACTCATGGAATAATTTTATTTTTATTCTTGTCTCTTGTCTCACTCTTGGACACTCAAGACATTACAACAAAGCAGGTCAAGAACACAAACTTCTGTCTTCCTCCTAAAATTGTAAAGTTCTATCTATGTTTTGAGTGTTTTGAGATTTCAGTTTAAACCAAAAGTACAACATGACATGGCTCATTTGAGATCTTGTCATTATTTTATTTTTTTTTTAGTCATGAGCCCTCCTTGAGTAATCACTGTGTGAGACTGGACTCTTCAACTCCCAACAAGTATTATGCACTGATATTTGTCTTGGTCATGTTCCTGGTCGTGAATTGTTCTAAGTGTGTTTTCTTAAACACTACTTTATCATTAGTCAGCTTTATGTCCTGTTTGCCCATGATTTTTATTGGAGGTGCAATTACACTGATTTCACAGTACTTTGCTTTGATGCACACCATTATTCTCTTTTTCCCTCTTTGTCTCTTTGCATTGCTTTCTCCCTATTAATCTTCCCTTTATGCTATGTCTACCTCATCATGTCCGTGAACACCTAACTCAGCAGATATGCACGCTTCCGAAGGGAACACACCGTGCTACAGATTTTCTATAATACACTCTGCAGAGCTGTCAGTGTAGACTCGCCCCAGACCAGATGTTCCCTTTCGGAAACACTTCACCGGACAGAGATCGTTTCTACGCAGAGGCATCAAGGTTACATTTAACACAGCCTTGGTTGTCATGTTTAAAAGGATGTTTTTACTGGCATTTCAAAGCAGTCCGCTGTTGTTTTGTAAGGTCAAACTGAAATTAATGATGGACATGACCCTATAAATGTATGTGTAATCCATAAACTAAATATTACAAATCAGAACGAAGTGGACAATTCTTCTGAAAGGTCCTTAATAACTGGTGAAATCATGTTCGCAAATTCATGAGGGAAGAAGCCAGTGGAGTAAACTGACGCCCATCAGGTTCAAGGAATGACTAATGTAAGGTAAGGTTGAGCGCAGCCATATCATTGTCTCTGTCTCCCCCTTGTGGTACAAACAGAGAGTTTTAAGAAGTGTTTTTATTTTGTACAGATTTAGTTTTAGAGTTTGTGTGGAAAGATTTGACACACTGGCTCTAAGCTTCAGAAAATTTAGTAAATGCTTTAGAAATTACAAGAAAATGTATTTACTTAGATTAGTAGTTTTTCTGAAACAAATCGTAATTTCTCTGAAATAAAAGTACATTTATTTGCATTAATCAGATAAGTTAAACAAAGGTTTCTGACCAATTGGGAAAATGGATTTGGGCTTTGAAAACAGCGCAATGCAAAGATTAAATTACAAGCCTCAGTTAAATAATTTCCAAAATGATGTTTATGGAACTCTTAATTTATCTCAACAGTGACAACAGCTTCTAGAACAAACCACAATTTGAAACACTAATCATGGCTCTGGAGAAAAAGTAAGCAAATAAATGTCAACTAAAATGTTTACATGAATATACAATACACTATTCTTCTTTATAATGTCATTTATATTATCAAAAATGTCCATGATATATCTTAATACAATTTTGAGGCTATAGTGCCCAGCCCTTTTCGTTGCCTTATTGCAGTTCGACAGGCATGTAGTCAGAAGTAAGACAGATCCTTCATAGTTAGAAATATCAGATGTCAGACAAATCCCTCACAGGGGGCCACCATCTGCACTGCATCCTGCTGAGTGGGCATCTTCTCATACATCACCCTGTGATGTGGCATCCATCTCATATTCACACGTGCATTTCACTGTCTGCTTAATCAAAATAGAAATTGTGCCACTTCTGTTTTGAGTAAGAGATTTTTTTTGTTTTTTGTTTTAAGTCCCTAAAGTCCCCTTTGAGATCTTTCTCTGCACTTGATCATTTGGACCGGCTTGTTTCTGTGGGGATTAGCCATCAAAGTGGAAAGCAGCGGTAACTCGATGCCTCCCACAGACAGTGATTGATGATGGTGGGGTTTTCTAACGAATTGTACCCCACACAACAATTCTCACACATGGGAGATGTTAATTGAAATGCTGTGTCTGCAAAGATATGCTTTTCTACTGTGCTACTACTAGAGAGATAAACTAGAGGCCAACAACAGTAAGAAAAACCTAGCAGTACCCACCAGTTTTTGTGTTTTTCTTGTCCTTCCATTAGTGGCAGATTTAGGTTATAGGCAAAAAAACATAAACACACAATGAATTTACTGTAGAAATGTATTAGATCAAACATGAATATTTTGTCCATACCAGCCATCTGCGCTGTTTATGTCATACGGGAGAGCTTTGAACTTTTCTGCACCCACTGCCACATAGTGCTCATTGTTTCGGAGCTGAGCCGGGCCAGAGAGAGGCCGACCGTCCACGGTGCAAAGTCTGGAAAGAAAGATTTTGGTGTTTGAATTGTATGCACCAAATATATTGCTACATGAAAAATTCTACAAAATGGACATTCATTTTTTTAACTAAATGAAAAACAGTTTGGAGTAACAAGACAGGGAACTGCAGGTCGGTTTTTCGTCCCAAGAGCTTAAAACAATTTCCTTAAAAGTACAGTAATATACAGATTTATAAAAGCATAACATATATGGCTTTTTTTTTCAATTTTGTATGCATATGTTGAGGCTACTTTAAGGTCCAATAATATATTTTTAAAGAATAGGAAACTCTTTGTAATGGAAGGTCTGCTTACTGCTCACCTTCACACAATTACACAAATGTTTGCTGTACACCATTAAAAATTCATATTTAAGTACCTGTGTACAGCCCCGGTTCGAAGAGACATTTTCTCAGTCACCATGGCCAACACACTCTCCCAGCTTCTCAGGGTATACTTTGGGATGCGTATGTGGACTGGAGGGACCAAAACCTCCCCATTAGTGAAAACACTATGGAACAGATAAAAAAGGGACAGGGTTAGTGACTAACTATGTTTGTTTAAACATATTTTATTTGTGGATTCAAACTCACTCTATTGTACAGGTCCCATCTTTGGTTTTACCCCAGCGGGAGGACACCACAATTCTGCTGTGGACGACAGGGCGGATCTAAACATCACACGTAACATGGTCAAAACTACAATTGTGCTCTTGATGACACTGGCCTCTATATAGAAGCACATTTTTGATAATAATGGATGTTCCTTCTAAATGATGTAATAATGCAGTTCACCGCATTTAAAGTGGAGCAGTAGTTGAATAAAATTGGATTATACATCTTCACATCCAACTTTGTTATTGCACTGTTTTTCCAAAAAAGAAATGCCTTAAAAATCCTTCGGAACACAAGTGACTGGACCCTACACTCCTTCACAACTGGGTCAAAAGAAACCTCATTAGAATTGTCCAAACATAATTTCAAATTTTGATTGAGCTGACCATAGAATAGTTTTCAATTTTGCCAGAGGAGTACTTTTTAAAAGAGCTTTGATCCAGAGAAGACAGTAGGGTTTCTAAATAGTGTTCACATGTGGCTTCTTCTTTGCTTTATCTTTAACTCTTATTTAGGGACGACACTGAAATGTGTCACAGACAATGACTTCTTGATCCATATTTTATATTATATTTTTCTTTCTTTTTTTAATAGTGAAAACATAAAAAATACAAATAACCAGACAACCATTTACTATCACATTCACTTCTTTTGGTAATTTATCAGTTCAACTCGTCCTTTACCAATATTTCTGTCTTGTCTATAGAAGTATGTCCTTTGTATGGACACCATTGCACAAAGAGAATAGTTAGTAAAAGAGATAATCATAAATTTACTGCAAAAACAACAACCACACTGTAATTATTTTACCCAGTTGTGCATTACAGGGGTTAAGAGCAATCAGTAAATAGTACGTCTCACTTCATCTGTCATGGGTGATCCTAAAGTCTTAGAGTATCAACTTACTCTCTCCCTATCTACAATAGTGGGCCCCTTGACATCCAAGATGTATGTTTCCTCCCCCCAAACACAAAGTTCGCATCTGTAACTCTAGGCTGCAGCCTGTACACCTGCCTGACTTTGTCACCCATCCCAGTGAGGTGTAAACAGAGATATGCAAACCTCTTTAAACTCTAAGTGCACAATAAATAAAACCTGCTACAACAAATAATTCCTTTATATTAGGTTAATGTTTAATTGTGTATATAAATAAGTAATTCATTCATAAGGTTGGCTAAAGAGAGATAGCTACAAGAGGTCTTACCTGTTCTTTAACTTGAGTCTGTTCTTTAACTTGAGTCTGTGACTTCTTGATCGTTATTTCACTGTAGCTAAGACACAAAGACAAACACTTTAAGTAAAAGTAAGTTCTTAAATAAATAGCCTGATTCAAATTTTTTAACAAAGTCCTGTCTTGTAGCTTCTTTCACTTCTGTGAAACTTCTGGAAACGACTGCTCAACAATAATCTGGAAACATAGTCAGGGTAAGCTCAGACTTTAGCTACTCTAGCATTGAGTTGAACTTAATTAGCGAGGCTAGCATTAAACCCGCCAATGTTCACTGTGTTTATTTGTGCTAATTAACCATGTGCTTTTGGTTACACTTTGATTTTACTCCTTTTGAGGGGGCTCAGTGGTCGAGCGGTTGTCCTCAGCCAGAAGGTTGGTCGCTCAATTCCAACTCCCCCTACAGTTCATATTGTTGTTGTGTCCTTGGGCAAGACACTTAACCAACCTCCATTGGTGTTCCAGCTGTAACACTGGTGAATGGAAGCTTAATGTTATTTGCTTTGGATAAAAGCATCTGCTAAATGAATAAATGTAAATGTGTATATGAAGACAGGGTGTGGCATGTATATTAAACATAAAGTTGTTAAAAATGTAGAAAAACATGTCTAAACTCAAGAGGAACTGGTATCAATGGGCTAAGCTCCTGTCTTGTAGGCATTTAAATGTATTATTAATCATTTACTAAATACATTATACTAACATAAAATTTATATTTTTAATGTTATTATATTTTGTGGAAAATTCTAGAACTTACTGATTATATAAAATAAAGTTGTGATGTTCCCAAACAAACCAAATCTATTGAACAGTTCTTTAAAATGGACCAGTCGCAGTTGGGAGATGTATTTTTGTTTGTTTGTTTTTTTGTTTCACACAGCTGCACCAAGCGTCTCTCATGGAACCTCCTAAATGGTCCTCGAGTAAAGGCCCGTACACACCGGGACGAATATTCGCCAGCATTATTCGCCAGCGTTTTTCAACGCGTTTTTGTGTTCACACCTGCGATTTTAGCTGACGATGAGCCGAGTGAACATGCAAATTCATTCCCTGACATTAGATGGCGCTTAATGTAAAACAGAAATACCCCGGTACACAAGGTGGCGCTGCGCAACTTTACGCTTCTGACACTCGCTTTTCACTCAGAAGAGAGCAAGTAATTTTTGTAATCGATGTCGCGTTTGTCATAAGTTCTTTGTGTTTTGACACCAACGAGACCAGCAGCTCTACATTCATCTTGCCTTGCATCTTCTTCGTCTTATTTCTTACCGGCAGTGTAGAGGCTACTTCATAGACATACATAAGAAAGGCTAGATGTCTCGTCCGCGCTGTCGGCCAATGGAGGTCGACGTCCGCACCTGGCGGCCATCTTGTCACAGGCAGCTTGCTCACTCGTAACATTGTGTTTTAATGGTGCATGTACTTTTTAAATAACCATAACTTGCTAAATTTTCTACCGATTTTTAAACAGTCTAGTTTGTTATAAACGTCAGAGATATACTTATGACACTGCATACTTATGAATAATTATAACCATGGACTTCCATATGAAAATAACATTGAACAGAACATAGAGATGCAATGAATATACACACGCCCAAGTAATGAATGAATATATATATATATATATATATATATATATATATATATATATATATATATATATATATATATATATACACACACACACACACACACACACACACTTTTATAATGTTAATATTATAATAAAATAATTTGAATTATTATGTTTATTTTAACTTCTTGAGGATTGGGCCATTTACTAGGCTTTTCCCCTTGACATTGCACTGCGCCTACTTCAGAGATCACTGTTCCCAGCTATTTTTGCCTACCATCAAATGCCTGACCTCTTTAGAAAACTGAGACCCTGTAGTTTCTTAGGAAACAATCAGAATAATTATGTGAAGTACTTGCACAGAGTTATAGAGGCTAGAATATTGTTTTTCTTTCTGTTGGATAACAAGCATCTCAACTGACCACATTTCAGCTTCTAGGTCTCTTGATATGACTTTAGAAACACAACTGAGCCCAAGCACCAGGTCTTGTAAAGCTGTGTACAAAAGCAGATCAATATAGAATGAAATATGAGTACTTTAGACCATTGATTTGCCAAGGTATGCTCATGCGTTTTGTAAAATGCCCTATCGAAACTCCCCATAGGACTTTTGGTTACCCAAAACATAGACATAGGCTACATAATAAAGGCTTACTGTGTGGTAACCTCTTGGTAACACTCTGAAGTTTCTTGTAGACTATTTGGATTGTATATCAGGGGTTCTGATATAGAATTACTACACAAAATATGGAATAATTACACAAAAGTCTATTTATTCATTTGTTGCAGAGGACATATCTACAGCTGACAGGCTTGTAGAGGTGACAATGACAGCTGGGAGGGACTCTGTGTCATCCTGTGCTGTCACATTGCCTCTGCATGGTTTAACAACCCCACACCGGGCCATCAGCTTCCTGAAGATGTACTTGAACTGGCATTAGGGTTGTTATTCCAGCCACCTTAAAAAAAAAAAAAAAGATATATGGAGTATAGTACACAGATATTCACTACATGCTTTAAAAATGTAAAAAAAAAAAACACTAGAACTAGCCACCCCTGAATGATCTTTCCGTATAAATTAAGTTGCATGACATTATCATACAGTTCAGACTGTATTAGTGGTGATAAATTCGGCAAACAGATACAAATACAGGCATTTTTCTATATACTCAAAATGGTTTGTGACACTTCCAGGTACTGTGTATGTCTTAGGGTTAGGGTTAATGTGCATGTCTTCAGAAAACACATTTTACAAAAAATTAAAATAATAAGATGTTTTTAACAAACCAAACCGATTGGAAATCATGTGCAACTTAAGTTATATTGAAAAGAAAGAGCAATTCTGCCTCTCCCACTGATGTAAAATTGCTGGGTAGCAGCTAAACTGTAACTACTAACGTTAGGTCTCACTCAAAGCCAGCTAATAACTACAACCACATTCACAATGACTGTAATATAGATAAAAAAATTGGTTGTCATAAAATCGTTATTGGTGTCAGTAAAACTATAACTGAACAGCTCGATGGTGGTCTCAGCCTTGATAACTTGCACAGGTAACATTAGCCGTGATACACAACTATGCTGCACGATTAAGTGGTCTTTCGAAAAGAAAAGCTGCAATTTCAACATGTTCACGTATCCAGAATTATAGCCACATTATTAACGCGTTTGTAAGAAATCAAACATTTTGTAAATCCGTCAAGATTTCAGCGAGATAAAAGTATTTATGTTCGTGCAGATCACTCACCTTACATCAGGTACCATGGAGTCCGATAGGAAGCTTGCCTGTTTCAAGATGGTCGCCGGTGATGCCGTCGGAGACTGCGCCGTGAGACATCTAGCCTTTCTTATGTATGTCTATGGGCTACTTGGCGTATATCTTCTTCGCCGTTACGTATGTGTGCTCGACAAGACCGTTTTGTGTTTGAGCGCCCCCAAGTTGTGTTTTACTGTAACTTCAGAAGCTCCAGACACGTAAGCAAAAGCGCTAATCTCATTGGTTGTATAGTTTTTGACGCGGCGCATCAAACCAAAAAAACGAACCCGAGGCGTTTTTTTTTTTTTTTTAAACTGACGCTTTTACACGTGCCGTTTTTCACGTCGGTGTAAACACTCACATTGGCGCCCATTGTTTAGTCGCGAGGCGTTAAACGTTGGCGAAATTCGTCCCGGTGTGAACAGGCCTTTAGGGCGCCACCATATGGCAAAATACAGCGAAATACAGCGAAATACAGCGATATACCGCCGTCCACCAGAGGGAAGGCTCCAAAAGCGGAAATATAAGGATAAACCCAATGGCGACTTTAGAAGTGTAAAAATCATGTTTACAGCCTGGTACAAAAGATGGCTCCGGTCTCTAGAGCTAAGTTTTTACTACGTGACAACTCTATCCGTTTATGCTATCTTAAAAACTATTGTTTTACTATGGAGTAAAAGCCGAAAAGGTCGGATGTAACCGGTATTTTGTGGTATTTTGGTTTGCCAGTTTTTTAAATGGCTCTTTGAAAGGAAAAAGGGGCTTATTTTTTTTACAGCTCAAGAACAATGACACACACAGTGAACTAAGCACCAATCATTTTCCTCATTTCGTGATTGACTATTGACGATGTGTGAAGGCCTGCCCCTTGAATTACGGGCTTGTAATGTATTTAGCTTAGAGACTGTAAGTCTAGAGAGTGTAAAAAGGTGACAAGAAGAACAGGATATATAAATACATTAATTAATAAATTTGTTTCATTTAGGATGATTTTGACGCATTGCGCATTAGCATTATTTGTTACTGCACAGAATTTTTTGTTGAAGTGTTTGTGTGAAAGAGAAGAAGTTACATACATAATTCTTAGTCGTGTTCAGTAAGTGGGTTTGATAAAGCATAGTATAACTTTGACGAAGCTGTTACTTACTCCAGAGTTTTGAAGTGCTCATTTCCGACCGCCACGTACCCCTCGCCGTGTTGAATCTGCTCCATGTGGAGGACTTTGTGGCCCTGGAGGGTGTACAGCTTCCTCACGGCGCCGAACTGTGCCTCCACCCCCGAGGTAAGAGAAGTCAGAAAATTCAGCAAAATATCAAAAGTCGACAGCCGCGAGTTTAGCACTATTTTTCTCCCGGGGAAATAACTGTCTCCGTTTCTGTACACGGTGATAGTTTTAGCCGGCGGCGCCGAGGTTTTCTTCATTGTTAAGCCAGCTGTGTGTGACAAAGTGAAATAGTTACTCCCGGAGTGTCAGGAGTCAGCCTCCGGAGGTAACTGGAGAAAGCATCTGACATGGAAACCAATTCTTCACATGACAGGTATGTCCTAGCATCAAGGAAACCTATCCTTTGCTGACGTTACTCATCTTTTTATTGTCTGATTTGATCGGCCATTTATTATTAGAAAAACCCCAGTGTTACAGATTACATGGTAATAGATAAATACCAATCTAGGTATAAATAAATAAATCTGCCACTAGTCAGAACATGTCTAAATTGTTTATTGCAAAGGTAACCAGAGATTGCACCAACAATGGCACCTAATTGGTTTATGCCAGACAACTCCTGGTCAATTAAATGTATAATTCATCTCAGCGTTAATTATTCATTTCTTTGGGGAACGCTGCTCTGCTTTATTTGTGGAACCGCATCATGCATATTCAAATTCATCGCAATAGGATATCATCTCATTCTGAGGGAAAGCCGGTATTTATTTTTTATTTATTTATTTGCCAAAAAGCAGAAATGAGCTGTTAGACAACTTCTATTAATCACAGAATGATGCCTGGAGGCAGCCTAGAGGTGTGTCATTCATATTTGCTCTTTATTATTCAGAAAACACAGTCAAAGTACAATTGATTTGTTTTGCTAGCAGTGTTTAGGCAGTGTATTGTCTGGAAATAACATGCGTGTCAGGGCTAATTTAGAATAAAAATGGCACATGATTAAGTTGGAGGAAAACCTGTTGTGTTTCTCTGTGATGCAGAGCAATGAGCACTATGGATGTCTTCAGAAAACACAGTCACAACCAGAAACAGTTTATTTTATTTTACATTATAAAAAGTAGATATAATCAACTTCAGACAAAAAAAAAACATTTTTATCATAAATTCACAATTATATTTTTAATGTTTCTTTAAATTATATCCTCATAATAAATAAGTGTAATACTAAAGATTTTATTTAATCTTTTTTTTTTTTTTTTTTTGGTGTATGAGAAAGATTTGACATATTGACAGTTTCAAGTGTCATAATCCTTGCATTAATGATGTTATCACATTCTGAATATGTATAAAATATGAACTTTGTCCTAAATCATGTTAAAAGACTAGTTCAATACAGATCACATAATACTTACTACTAAATACTAAAGAGTCATAAAATAGACATATTATTTTTTTATTAGACAACCACGAACTACACACAAATGTGAATATAAAATGTGCATTGCATATTCTTTTAGCCTGTTACGCAGATGCACTACATATCATTTTCATATCCACAGTCAACCGCCTTCCTTGTTAATGGCAGCTGATTTGTCTTGTTTCTGTAGAAAACATCTTACTCTAGGCATGGGGCGATTTTTGGTTTGCAATGCTGCAGTATACTATGGTTTAAAAATGTGACAATAATCCAGGTATGAAAAACTTCTAACATGAGCTGATGAGACAAGAGCAGACGTGAAACATTTACAAAACGTCTTCTTTATTTAATATAGGTTTTCGACTGATTCTGTTGTCACAGCATTTAATTAAATTGCATTTGAGTTGCTGGAACAACTTGGGTAAGGTTTGTGACAGTGGGACAAATCTCTAGCTGAAGTGGTCAAATGAATAGAGTTATTTCACCAGTGCAAAGTAAATTGCATTCATTCATGTGAAAGAATTGTGGCCTATTATAATTATTATAACAACCCTATAAAGGTATAAAGTTTTGCAGAATTTTCCCAATTTTTTTACAATGATTGTAGCATAGTACAACTAGCATTTGTTTAGTTTATTCTTTTCGGAGCCTTTAAAAGGAGGACCATCTGAGCTCAGATGTTGTCCTTGTCAAATTCACAAACAAAGAACATGGTGGGATGGCATGACACGTCGGTCCACTCTCCAGAGGACACCATCTCTGCACAGTCCTCATTGTCGTATGCGTTGTTGGGCTCCCCCCTCCTCCATTTGCTGAAGGTGGTCATGGGAGACCGGTCGACGTACGTGAAGACGCCCTCTCGCTCCAAGTCGTGGACGCCAATGTAGACTCTGTTGAGGCCAGCGTCACTGATGTACCGGGCGATGGCTGCGTTGGCTGCCTCGTCCTTGGGCATGGCCAGGTGCCCTCCCCTCGTCTGGCAGTAGAGCTGGGCGTCCAAGAAGCGCTTCTCCTCCTTCACCAGCAGATAGACTTTACTGTCTGTCTCTTTAATGCCAGCTACAGCTGCAGGGGAGGGCAGTGCTGAAAAATGAGCACTTGGATTTCTATGATTTTCAGTTTGTAAGGATACAGTAAATCTAATGAGCAAGCACAGCAGAGATAGATATACTTAAAAATAATGACTGGAATGCTGAAACATACCATTTTTAATGAATTTCAGTTCAGAGGATAACTGTGTGACAAGGATGTCCATTTCTCCAATCATCTTTCTCATTGGAGCACACTCACAGGTGCCGCCTGATAAGACAAAGATGTGAACAATGCAGTCAAATCTTGTTTATTTTATATAAATATTTAAAATGTAACTAATGAATCTTACCTGGCTCTCCATCAGGACCTCTTGGACCTGGGTCTCCCATTTCTCCCTTCATCCCTGACACAGAAAAGTAATAGATAAGTATGACCTCCATTAGCGAGATCTAAACTGTGAAAATGAAATCTAAACTTTTTTTTTCTTTATGTCGTTGTGACGGAGCACGTCCGTCAGTGATCGCGGGCAGCGCGACGGCCTGCACAAGCACGTGCACGCACCTTCACGCATTTGTTCATTGTTCCACCCATGTACTCAACCATACAGAATTTACAGAGACTCACTTACTTTTTATCTCTTCTTCCCGTTTGGGGACAGCGTGATCAAACCAGGCCATAACTTCCTGGTGCATTAAATGTATAGTGTTTGTTCTGTGGCGCGCATCACATGACTAGAGACATTAGTTACCTTTATGTATATTTCCCTTGTGTCTTATTGTGTTTGTGTTATTCATTATGTTTATAAAGTAGATACACTGTGAATGAATTGATATCAGGGGACAATCAATGTTTTTTTCTTTTATTTAGTATTTACAAAATACTGAGACCCAGTGGGAGGGGCAAAGGGGGATAAAAGAGGGCCCATTTCAGACCTTTTAGGAGAGAACCAGTTAGGCTGAAGGTAACATGGCTGCTGTGGGTCCTGCTAACAGCATATTAAGGGATTTTTTGACTCTTAATGCACTTCGAAAGTGGTAGAATAAACACCTCTCGACGCTCAACTTCTGACTACGCCTATGTATGTAAAAGAGCGCCGTAACAGTCGCCACTGCATTTGTTACCTAATTGTTTTTTAAAAGACAGTATTTCCCAAAATAAATAAATCAGTTTGGTGGAATTTTGCCATAATTGGTTAAGACACCATTAATTCCTTACTGCTAATGGTATTCAGCTGTATTATGAATGGAATTCTGTCTTATACTTTGTTTTTAGGTGATCAGAAGATGTGAGGTAGAGTGCATGAGTCTGGATAGACAAATATAATAAAGATAAGGCCACATATAATGTCCAATGTAATTTTTGACTGTAGATGAAGGTCCATATTGTTCAGGATCCATCCTATTATACATGCTGCTGGTAAATTACCTTTCATTCCACTTGGGCCAACTTTTCCATAGCGCCCCATTACTCCTTTGTGCCCTTTAATCCCAGGTGAACCTAAAAAAATAAAGATAAAAAATGATTAGCCTAAAACATTCCAGGTAGTTTTTACCTTTAATTTGATAGGACAGTAACAACAGTTAGAAAAAGTTAGAAACAGTTTAGAAAAAGGAGAAGGATATTTTTGCTTGGTGTCACCCAAAAAAAAAGGAAAATATTTTTTTTTATCTCAAAATATATTAAATAAAAAAAATCTATGTTTATTGGCATTGGTTCTGGTCAGAAATGGTCTCAAACAACATGCGGCTATGTGAAGGAATGAGAAAGCTCTAAGCTCCTCATTAAGGCCTATAGTAAACACTTCAGTGGGTTACACATATCACTGCTCTTCAATCCTTCATCCAAATGTAAACACTTCTCCTGATGGCCTGCCAGTGATGTAACAAAGCTTTATCAGCTCCAGTTTTTTTTTTTTTTTTTTTTTTTTTTTTTTTGCTGTGTTCTTTTTCTCAAATGGCAGTGAGTGAAAAGTAAACAAAAAGATGAAATAGGCACTTTTTTCACAAAATAAATATATTGACATTTGTGTTTACCAATCTCTCCTGGAGGGCCTACTCTTCCCGGTCTTCCCGGTGCCCCTTTCTGTCCTTTCTCCCCTGGTTCTCCTTTAGTGTGAAGACAAAGTAAAAACCGTGCATATTAAAGGCTTTTTTCTGAGTTTATATACCAGGTGTATTAGAAAAGAAACAAAATCCTGCCTTTGAGTCCAGGGACAAGAATCTGAACGGTGCAGGACTCTTCGGGCAACTGCTGCCCGCAAGACGTCGGCATCAAACTCAGCATGGACAGGAGTATGGTTGGTAGTAAAAGCTTCTCCAATGTCATTCTGTTTCAAGGGCTGTGAGCAAAAGCAAATTAACTGGCATTGTGTTTTTGGAGATAAGCTGTGGCACTCAAGATCAGTCTCATTGAGTTTTCAATAAATAGGCTATTCCTAATATTCCTAATTGTAATACAAAGACATGTTGAGGGCTTACAACCAAAAAGGTGTTTAGGACCAAAACAATGGACATATTTTCATTTGAATCTCTGAAGTTTTATGTCATTTCTGAACAGTATATAGTACTAACTTAATCCTATGATAAGAAATAGATCTTTGTGTTTTGATCAATACTTCTACTGTAAACTGATCAACATTATTGTCATAATCTTTGTGGCATTAAAATAAGCTAACCAAAATGTTTTATTTTATACAGTGTGTATATCTTAATTTGATCCAAAATGTTACTTTAGTGCATCTTTAGCAGACTAAAAATGAAGATGTAGTGATGGCTGTCTAGGTTAGGTTAGACTCACATTTGCCTCCAATGAAAAAATACATTTAATTTTAATTTTGATAGGGAGACAGAGTCTTCTGTGTCCAGGCCCAAAAACTCTGGAACTCACTTCCTCCCCAAGCATTACTTAAGACCTTTATGTTTAAACTTGCTTTAAATGTGTGGTATTTTTATACATTGAAAATATCATTATTATTATTATTATTATTATTATTTTTTTTTTTTTTATTATTATTATTTTTTATAGCCAAGCTTTTACTCCTACTCCTACTATCATTCCTAGGGGGGCTTTAAAAATGCTGCACAGACATCACAAAACAAGTGGAGAACAACACAAAAAAAACACAGAAAACACCAATAAAAAGTATATATTCATTTTAAATGTCAATACTGATTTTAAGCTTCTGCTTAATGATTATGATAATGATCTGCTCAAGTGTTTTTTTTTCTCCTGAATTTGAATGGCTCTTTTGTGAATTATACTCAGTGATTTGATCGTTTTAGCTGTGAGGTTATACAATAGCTCAAATAAAAAAAACGATTTTGTAAATAAGGGTTTATGATCAATCTAAAAGTTAGTAGGTTTATGATCAATCTAAAAGTTAGTAGGTTTGATTCTGTAACTTCAAAACACCAATATATTGCATAAGTCTTCTTTCAAATCATAGCACATTCAAATTCAAAAACTCCTAATACAAACTATCTCCATTTAATTTTACAGTTCCAAAGCCATCTAAATATGGTCAGCATATAAAAGAAAAAGTAAAGTCTTACTTGTAAAATACTTTTCTTAGATGAAATGAAAAGAATCCTGAGTGTCCAACGTCTGGTAGGCGGTTTGAATGCTGATGGTCCTACTGAAGCAGAGCATGTTTCTTTACAGGCACCACACAAGACGTGATAGGACACTTGTAAACAGTTCACAGATAAAGGCCCGGGCCACTGATAATTGGCTGGGAAACTATTCAGCGGAGGGGGCCAGGAAAACACCATCTTCAATCACTTTTTCAACATGTAGGAATGCAGCAGCGTGGAGATTTAGAAATAACACTTTAGATACATATTTATGTAACTTTACACACCTTGTTGGATACTAACTTTGTTTTGTACTGTTAAGTCTTGTGATATTACAGTGGTTTATATTGGTTTGCTACCAGTCTTACTTCAGGTGAACCAACGATGATGTGTGACTTTCTTGGGGAAGCATGCAAAGTGTGAGATAACATGTTTGACCCCTCAACTCTTTGGACCAACACTAAGTAAACTGCCATTCTGCATGTTCATTGGCTTTCACACAGGTGAGCTAGTTGAGCAAAAGTAGCTGTGGATGTTATTTATGCAGTTAGGGACTGATTTATTAAGAACTCCAATAGCAGGCACTAAATAGCATGTGCAGCTTTGAAATTAGCATGTGCTGTTTGTGGACGTGTTGTGTAAGGTTTACTAAGAAAAACTGCACAAATAATAGAGCTCAAATGTTGATCAGTTGCTAATCAAAAGGTTGTTCCAGGATAATTCTAGAGGATTTGTCAATAATGATGGTTACAACACCATGGATGGTTCATATATGGTCACTCATTCGCCCTATATCAGTTTCAGGACATGAGACTGACCTTGTTTTAGAAAGACCAGCTGCAGAAAGCTCCAAATCACAGGTCAAGCTGGGAGAAGGTGTTGGCCGTTAATGTGTGGCTCTTCATTGTCACTGGCTTCAAATCATCTACTGATAAATGTACAAAAAATATATAAATATATTTACAAATATATATTAAAACGTATTTAAATATGTATATTTATCCACATGCTTTTCTTCTCACCGGCCACTGGGTGGAACCATTGTCCACGTACGATGCGTTTGCATTGCCAGGTCAAATTTATGTGGCAGTGTCACATAATTGCACAAGCAAAATTAAACATAAAAACTCCCTATACTGAACCACAGTCATTAGACTTATAGAAAATAAAGAAAAACATGGGATGTGGGTGTCTTTTTTATTCCAAAATGGAAATCAAACATTTTCAATAGACAACATCTAGGCAGCATTATGTATGGTGTCATGCAAATACAAACAAATTCATTTTCACATGTTGTCATAGTGTGTGTAATCAGATAGGTTCTGAAACAGGACTATCAGGTGTCCTCATTAGAACCAAACCGAGTGGCTGGTCTCTGTCATGGATTAGGTGTCTCCTTCAAAAACAGCCATAAAGGTTTTAGGTTACTTCTGTCTGAATTATTGATGGGTCTTAAGGTAACATTTGATGTCTTTTATTTGCTGCTAATGTAGACGGGCATGCTTTCAATATGGTTTCTGTTTGACTCTAGCTTTTATTTATAACTAAACCAGAACAAACACTTTATACAAAAGGTTCATGACAGAAATTAAACTGTTAACTGTAGTTAGGGTTTGGGGGTTTCTCCGTATTTGTAAAGTTGATTTGAAAACAGTAAAAGTAAAAGGGTATTGCAACATTTTAAAAATAACAGCTATTTCAAATTTAATGTTGCAAAAAGGACATAATTGTTTAGTTAATATGAATAAAACAAATATTATAGTTACTCACTAGTTTGGTAACTTGCTATTAATTTGACCTAAATGTAAATCTTTATGATGCTCACTTATGATGCAGCAAAAATATATCTGGATGCAATGATTGTCTCTCATTATAACTATTGTAATTCCCGTTGGTCCTCAAAAAAGTGAGGCAACATTATAACCATTAAAATCACTCAAAAACCAAGCTGTAAAAGTATTACATAAAAAACCATAAAGATATCATCTTTGTCAAAATATTAGTCGGTTAAACATGTTCAATTTTGAAAATCTAATTGTGTACTCAAATGTACAATTAATTTTTAAGATGGGGGAGTGTCTAAATAGATAAGAGGTTGTAAATATTGATGTTTGATGCATGCATTTAATTGCATCTTATTGTTTAATCATATTGTTTAAAATGGAAATTAGCTGTAGCTAAATGTTGTGTAAAGCATCTTTCCTTTTGTTAGATTACTGTGTTTGCACATGGTCCCTGTAAAATAAAGAATAAACTAAACTGCTCAGCTACATTGTATTTCCTGTAGCCATTAAAAAAAGATTTATGAATATAATTATTACAAACTTGTTTTTAACAGTGCATCACTTTAACAATGGTAGGCTACGTTCAGCTAATCGGGGATCACTGTCAACCGAAGCTCGCTGTTAAAAAAAGTATGCACTTTAACAATACAGCAGCTGGTTTTGGACCAGCCGCAGCAGCGATGTAAACTACCTGAAATAAGATCTCACTGACAGAACGTCAACGCACCTTTTAGTGGCGTTGCGTCACCGACGTCACCGCGCTCACCGGTGAGCCCGAGCTCAGGCTGTCGCGCGTACACCACTCGTGAACGGCACTTCTCTGCACTTCAGTGTCCTCCTGAGACAGTGGACTACCGCTGCCGCCCTGTCCACGCATGAGGACTTTGAACACTGTTCAAAATTGAAACTAAATTCAACTCTGAAAAATAGCACTTGTAAGTACCTCTGTATTTTTACTTTTAGTGTAGGCTACGAACTTTGTCGTTTGCTTTATTAACTTAGTCTGCATTGTATTGGCAGGATAATGTTGCTAGCCATTCACGTTGCGGTAACTTGTTTGATAGACCTAATGCTAAGCCATCTGCTATGACACAGTGTTGGCTGCCACAGTCATTCATTATAGCTTATTTATAAGGGGCTTAGCACCAGCGCGGTCGCACTGCACAGATGGTGTTTACCAAAATCAACCAATGGCTGTTTTTCTATTAGTCTAAAAAAACTAAACTACAAAACTCTTTAAAGCAACACTGCGTAACTTTTCAGGCTTTGCACATACAACCCTTTGTAACTGCAATGGTGAGAGTTCCTATGTGAGATTTTATCTTGTAGTCTAAAAAAATATGTAGGAAGTGTAGATACTTGGCAAGATGTATGTTCACATGAGATAGTAGAATGACCGGTCTCTAGCATAGAGTAGCTTCCCACTGGGCACTACAAAAAGGGTAGCTATTTCATTTTAGAGAAACATTAAAGTGAGCATAGCTACATATCTTTGTATTTTAGATGCTATTTTAAATTGTAAATATGTGCATAGTTGCCACTTATCACATGCCACTTGCTTTTTCATTCTGTTTTAGACAGACATGCAAACTCCACTATTGACTTGAATGAAAACGTTGTAAACTGTGTTTTATATTATCCATCCTGTTGCATGTAAGCTGCATGTCCTTTTGCCTGGCAGGGAACAGGAAACAAGAGGCAGGAAATAAGAGGCGTGTTTGTGTGTTCCACTTGGACTCCTATTCAAGTCCTGTCATACTTCCTCTTCACTGCATACAGTACCAGCCTATCAGTGTGTGCAACAGGATGCTTCCTTGTGATCTGTGTTGTCTCATCTGATCGCTGATTTTAGTGGACTCAGATCTCACTTCAGACACCGCACCTCTCCGTCTGGATTAGGGTCAGATACTAAGAGGATTTAAAGCTGCAGAGTCAAAGTTCTTCATCAGAAACTGGACACATTCCCAAAGATGTATATCATTATGTCTGGAGGTTTTTGCTGAGACACATGTGATCTTTTAAACAAGCTTACACATCACAAAAGTCTAATGCCAGCCATACAGTGAGGCAGTGGTAAGTTGATAGAACAGTAACAAAAATACATTATAAAGTAGACCCTTGGAGTGGGCATGAAACAGATGCAACAGTGCAAAACCAAAAGATACATCATAACTGAAACATAGCTAGCTCCATAAAACTTGATAATTAGCTACTGAGCCATGCATGTTAATTTTGCTTTCTTCTTGATTAAATTAGGCCTCTGAATATTGAGCCAATTATATCTTCTACCCACTTACTAACAGCACACAGGTAGTTCTTTTCCATCAGCCAAAGTTAACATCATAAAGTTTTGCGTTCTTTGATGGATAAACCCAAGCACACATCGACAGATTGTCATGGTTCACTATGTTACTGACTTTTCGCATGTAGCCTTTAGGTTACGTAGGACTAATTTCTCCTTAACAACTAATCAAAGCGTCAAATAAAACTCGCCCATTCTGGTTCAATAGTTATGATTGGTCCCGTAGAATTGATTGCAGTTTTCACTGGAAGGGGTTCTCACTCTCACTACTCCAGAGAATAAAAGGGGCTATTATCAATTATCTTTTAAAAGCAGTCCACAAGCTTAACCAAAACCTTGATTTCTTTTTATTATGTAAAAGAAGAGTCTGGGAAAGTAGTCTTATCTTTACATGCCACAAAGCTTTGGTGAAAAATGTTTATGTTATGTTGGATGAAGTCTAGGATCACAAGGCTGAGATGACACCATATGAGATCATTTTACTGGCTCTGCTGGATCAAGGCAAACTTTGGTATTTTATAACAGAGATAAGCAGTCAGTTACTAATAGTCTTGGTATTATAAGTGACAATGTGATTTATTTTGTCAAAATATAGTATGGGAATTTGTTACTGCAGGGTCTCGCTCAGCTTCTTCCCACCATCCAAAGTGTCTATTGTCCATAGTGAATAAATGTGAAGAAAAGTCTGTCAGTGTATACCTCAAAGTGTTTGCTCTGCAATTAACTGGACATGAATGCATTGATATCCAGTATAACTAAGTCTAGTATGCCAAAAGGACATTAAGTAGAAATTTTGTAATTATTCAAACACAGCAGGCCTTTGCTGCTAATGTTTTACTAGCGCTAAAAGGAAGTGTGTAAGTGACCATATATGCAAATAAATATAAGATATCTACAGAGGTAGCATCCCTGTTGCCCTTTGGTCTCTGCATCATGAGACAAATACCTGCCCAACGTAACTACACACAAATAAACACTGCTAATCTATATAATATATAGTATAGGTAATTCTGTTTGAGGGACACGTTTGCTGAATCCCCTTTATTTGAGCTCTTTCAAGTTATTGAATGCAGACAGCTTGGGGTGAGTTCACACTTACAATCAGAAGGTTTGGTCTATGTTCTGAGCTGCTTTGAGATATTGAGTTTTTAAGTCTAATTACCAACAATGACATGTTGTACATGTTTCTTTCAAATAAAAAATGCATACAACTTGCAAATGCACCTTTTAATCCAAAATGGCAAGTTATTTGGGGAAAAGGAATTTTGACAAATAAAACCCTAGAATTCTTATGGAACACAAATAAAAGACAATTGGGAAAAAATATTCTATGTCATATTTTTTGCAGCATTCTCTTTAAAAGGGAAAAAAACAGAACTTATACAATAAATTAACTCTCTTGCTCTTTGATGTGGTCTGATTTCCATAGCTGAAGAGAAGTTCAGTGCACACTGTGCTCTGTCCTTTGCATAAAGTTGTACATCACAATCGTTTTGCATGCTCACATTTTCTCTTTGTCTGTTGTCTCATTCCCAGACGAGCCGCTGTGACGACCACAGGTGAACCATGGAGGACGGGAAGCCAGTGTGGGCGCCCCATCCCACCGATGGGTTTCAGCTGGGCATGATCGTCGACATAGGAGCCGATGCGCTCACCATAGAGCCGCTGAATCAGAGGGGCAAGGTGGGTCAGATGTCATGCAGCCTAAATTCACATTCAGTTTAGTCTAGAAGAAGTTTGATGCAAGATGGTATGAAGCTGTCTTAGTGCAGTCACCAGGACTATTGGGTTTTAGAACACACAAGAAGCAGAAATATATGCACATTACAGACTGTACAAGAATGTCCTTAAATCCTCAATCAAGGTAAGGAAAAAAATGCCATGGGATAAAAGGAAAAAAGAAACCTCAGGGACAACCTCTCAAGGATGGAACAAGTGTGGGTTGCACAGCGAAGGAACTCTCTGTTGAGGATGTATTTGGCTGTGGAATTTTGTGGAAGTCTTCTGTGGAAGACTTTCTGCATTTAAAAAATCCCGGACAAGACCCCATTTTATTATGACCTGGTTCTATAAATTGCAACAAAAAAGAGAGAAATGGCCAGGGTTCAATTCTAAAAAGTAAACCAAAACTCCAAGAAGTCACAAACCAGTGCTCCTTTATCTGGGGTTGTGCCAGTCCCAGATAACTAGAGAGTTGCATCAGAAAGGGAATTCACCATAAGAACCTACACCAGACTAAATGTGCAAACCACTAGAAGATTCATTGTGGCGACACCTGAATGTAGCAGGCGAATGCAGTATTTGTATTCTTTCATCATGACTCTCCTACTGAAGTTAATTACTTACACGTACTAACAGTTCTTACGTCAGTCTCAGAATCTTGACCTTAATTTCAAAAGTAATAACTTGAAGAGGGAAGAAAGTCAATGGGCATTTTATTTTTTTACTTCAGATAAAGAAGAATGGGTTGCATTAATTACAATGCAATATCTCATCTTTTCTTATTTTACAGTAATTGTACAGAAGGGAACACACAAAGATTACATTAATAAACAACAAAGGATAAATGAATGACAGCCTTCTTATATCAGGTGCATCTTCTTTATTTAAGATAACCTGAGGAATTTCACGCTGTTTAAGCATTATTACAGAGTTGTTCTGCCAGTGGGAAAAAGTTGAACGTTCTCCTGGGAAAAGTCAGTACTTGTTTGTCTTATGAATATGTTCATATTCAACAAAGATTTCTTATATTCTACCTTGCCCGCCCGCCTAAGCCGCTGTTTGATGCAGGGAGGCGTCAGGAGAACAATGTTTAAAAAAGTGTGAAACATGAGAAACCCCGTGTACAGCAGCATGAATAAGTAAAGACGGCAGCAGCAGCAGGTGGAGTGATAGTGTTGCCCAGAGGGAGAGCTGCTCATTAGGAGGTAAAGGCCACCTGTTCCACCTGAGCCAGCAGTGTCCCAACAGCGTCACAGCAGTGTCCCAACAGCGTCCCAGCTCCCAGCCTCTAATGTTTACAGCACTCCTCTCACTATGATCCTGCTCACATCTGGGCTCTACATCATGTCAGTATTCTTACCAGAGCTTCTGTATCAGACTGTATGGAGACCCTAATGACATTCTGGTTAGAATGTTTTGTCTCTTCAGCGACTCATTTTCAGTTTAATACAACTATTAGACTGGAGTAGGGTATAATAAAACATGTTATTATTAATATAGACTTAATACAAACATAAGAAACTTAAAATGTAACAATTAAGATTTAATGTTTTAAATCTCTAGCTAAAAAAAATTGAG
Organism: Neodontobutis hainanensis; assembly: GCA_024349245.1. Lineage (NCBI taxonomy): Eukaryota > Metazoa > Chordata > Actinopteri > Gobiiformes > Odontobutidae > Neodontobutis > Neodontobutis hainanensis. The sequence goes on from JALDNG010000593.1 coordinate 27,016, forward strand.
ATATACAAAACAGAACATAACCTGTGTCAGATATCCATTTTCCCCTTTTCTCTCCTCCGTATTTGGTCTGAAAGGCCGAACTATTGTCCAAACGTGCTTTTACAGAAAAGACAAACTGGACTTTGGTTCAGTATTGCCCAGATTGAGACCACATCTTTTGCGCGGTTCTAACCAAAATTTTAAGTCAGGACCAAAGACCACAGACATAAAAGCCCTCTTGGTCCAAGTCCAGAATCATGGAGGGTTTGTGTTTGGTGAAGAAAAAAAAGTGAGAGACTTGATGACATGACAATGATTACATAATATTACAACCCAAGGGTGAAACTGAAAAATCAAGTTCTCCATTCAGACCTGAGTACTGGGCAGAAAATAAGTGGCATGCTCTGTTGGGGCTATTGGGTATTGAACGTGGACGGGTCACCAAAGTTTGGGTCGGCAAACAAAACAAAAATACATAAAAAGAAAAAGAAAAAGAAAAAATGAAACCGTATAAAGTAATGACACTGTGCTAATATAGAATGATTAAAAGGCAACAAAGAGAACACAATTATGACCAGAATAGCTTTACAGTTTACAGAATTACAACTCAGTAAATGACTGCATATATCACTGATTTATCATTATGGCAGTAATCGCCTTGTCTGTATCATTGTAACCTTATGGTTAGCCCAGGGACTTGTATTTCTTAATATGTTCAGTCAGTTAAACTTTCTACTTTGTCAGGGAGCATTCAAATATCAGATTCACAGGATATACCACATTTTTGAATATTGTGCAGCCCTAAATAAATATATATATTTTATATATATATAAAAACAAAACAAATTTAGCTTAAAATAGCTGACAGGTTAAAAACATTTCCTGACCTTTATGATTTCATACTGCAGTGTATTTGTTGAGCCAATGAAAGGCCCATTGAGTTTGTCTTTCACAGTCGGAGCTCATTAGCAGCTCCTTTCTCTTTTATTGCTCACATGCTTTTTATTGTGTAAGGTTTGCACTCGTTGTATCTTCAGCCATCTTTCTCTCCAGAGCTCGCACGGTGCCAACCGGAAGTGTGTGGAGATAAGTCTGGCAGAGCACACAATGCTCACTCTGTTTACAGCCATTGTGCGGTAATAAACCAAGCTGAGGAAAGACACTTTATTATACTGTCACACAGGAAATATGTAGACAGGCATTGCCACTGCCTGAGTACATACATTCTCTGGTTAAGGCCACTTTGGTCATTTTGAATAATACACCAACTCAAACGGTTCCTACAAGTCTAGCGCCCATTTCTCAGTCGTCAGCCACGCACATTTACCTGGGCAGGTGTTCAGATCCCGTTGCTCTCTCACCAAATAATTTATGACCCTGCCATGTCTGCCCCTTGTTTCTCTCACAGCCCACTTGTTTCATTGAGTTTATTTCCATTAACTCAGACTCGAAAACAGCAGACTGTGAATATTCAGCCAACCTGGCGACACACACCACAAAACATCATTATAATGTTCTCCCAGCATTTTGAAACTTATTTAGTTTATCACAACATACATATACCCCGCCCTGTCCTTTTAAATATAATATGGATTTGTGCATGTTATAATTACAAGTGTCATGATGTGAGCCAATAAATGAGAAATGCTTTTGTTTGTGTTTCAGACCTTTCTCGCTCCGATGAGCCAGGTCTTTCCAGCAGAGGAAGACATCAACAAACATGTTGAAGACAACTGTAAGTTCAAACTCAGCTTTGGGCTTTATTGGCTTTGTCGTATAAACCGTATGAAGCCATTTGGCATGTCATATACTCAAATTAATTTTTGTCTCATATCTCACTCTTACTTTTTTAAAATTACTCTAAAGGTTTAGGTGTGTGGCCTTATTTTCATTTTCCTGTCTTTACAAAATGGTTGCTGAAAGATGAGTCTTTATCAGTATTTTTTATAACATTTTGATTGCTATTAGGAAGTTAGTACCTCAGCTTTATTTGATTATGTTTTGAAATCTACTCTCTAGAGAGCAGGTCAGCCACTAACCAGAAGGTTGGAGGTTCGATCCACCCACCACCTTGAAACGAATGAACTAGTAACTGGGTTATTTTCAGGATGACCTCCTGTGTACGTCCACTCACACAGCACATCTACTTTTATGTTTAAACTCAAACGCAATAAAAAGCATTGATAAGTAAGAAAAGGCCTATCATACCTTGAAGAAACCAATTTTGCGATCTTTCCAGGTGAATGAACTTCCTTTCACTCTTCTCCTAGCGACTGCTGCATTGTTGTTTCTGACCGACAGAACACGTGCAGTCTAATAAACCATGTGGAAAAACTGTGAGGGTGTTATTACCCATGTTGCTGTTGACACTAATTTGTAATGAGACTTACACATTTTCACTGCAAACGGTTTCAAAGCCTGCTTTGCAATCTTTCATTCTTGCTGTAGTCTGTCCATACTCAGATTTTACTGATCTTTGTGTCCATAGCCTGGTTTAACGCATAGTTTTTTTTATTTTGAAGAAATGGCATCGCTGTGTTGATACAGATCTTCACTTCCCCAGAATCAAATGCGCGCTGAACAAAGTAAACAATCACAAAGTGAGTAGCCTGGACTTGGTTAGAAAAGCCAATCAGCTGCTGTCAAAGCCGGTATTTTGTGCGAGAAAGAGGAAAAAGAAAGGAGCGGAGGGAGCACCGAGACGCAACGGAGAAACATGAGTGACTGTAGAAAAACTTAACAATGGTCACTCATGATGGCCCCTTCTCTTGTGTAGGCCTTAGGACTTTAGTGGGCCTTAGTGGGCCTCTAGTAACTGTGGGCCCTAGGGCCCCCCCTGCCACCGTGCTTACTCCGCTAAAGCATGGAATCAAATAAGTAAATAAATGTGTCACTGTAGAGATTGCCACAAAATGTGAGCAGAATATTACTTGGATGAGCCATGTGTTTTATATTAAAAAAAAGTCAATCATAAAACATCAGTTTAAATCACAGACACCATTTTTATAACTCTTGATTCTGTTTTTGTTTGCGTAAAGTTATAAAAGTTTGACCAAAATCTAACTGTGGCTGTGTTTTTTCCGCACAGGTTCACTTATGTACTTGAACGAAGCCACTCTTCTCCACAACGTCAAAGTGCGGTACAACAAGGACCACATCTACGTAGGTTTTTCTCCTGCCTTCTTCTTCTCAAGTTGAGCACACATACAATTACAACATTTTACAAAGATCAAAGGCTATAGTGCGTGTATTAGTGCTTCCTAAGCACTAATACAGAATAAATAAACAATAATAAATTTGAGGACAAAATGTAAGTTGATCTATGGACCAGTTTCCCTCAGGGGATTAACAGCTAGTGGTAAAAAGGCAACACTAGCTAAGGGTTACCGAGTCAGTCAAGGTCCCAGTCAGTCACTTAGTAAATGACCAACAACTGGTAGATGACAATCATAAGTCGAGGTGGGTCCCGGCAGCCTCCATTTACATCCCTATTGTCTCATCCGTCAATAATTGATGCATGTTTTGTAATTGTTGACTTTCTCTAAATGCAGTTCTATCTCTTGCAGACGTACGTGGCCAATATCCTGATTGCTGTCAACCCTTACTATGACATTCCCAAACTCTACAGTCCCGAATCCATCAAGTCTTACAGAGGGAAGTCTCTGGGAACACTGCCGCCTCATGTCTTTGCTATAGGTGAGAAATGACACAGCAACAAAGCAACTGCGGGATCTCTCTGTTATCAGTCTCTCCACATGGTTAAAAGCATCTTGTGTCACAATGACATGCAAAGGAGGCGGGCTCTTTCAGCACATCACTTTGCTTTACAGTCTGGCTGAGCAAAGTACCATGAATGAATTAAAAGTACGCATCCGCTGTTGCTTTTTTTCTCTACAGCATAGCAATTTTAGCTCGCTATCATGTCAAAGTTTATCACTTAAAGCAGGGGCCTCAAACTCAAATTACTTGGGGGCCACAGGAGGCAGAGTCTGGGTGAGGCTGGGCCGGATCAGGTATTCCACAAAAAAGGCTTTGTTAAATCCTCTCAAACGTCATTACTAACAGTTCTTTAACTTCAATGGGTTCTTCTGAACCTGAGCTATCCTGAACTTAAATGGAATATTGAAGAACATGAATGAGCTGGCTGAGTGGCCCCATTGGATGTCCACTTCCCTCGGTGAAATTGTCAACATAACATTGGTGTTTGCAGATTCGTCATGATAACAAATCCGCATGGATCGTGGCGGTCAAATTGCCATCAACTTTCAAACAAATCAACCAATTTCAAATAATAGGAAAACAATATACAATTCGCATGTTGCCAAATCCAATGCCAGTAACATTGAATTTGTCCAGCTCAAGGTCAGACATGCTCATTTCAAACACAGTAAGAAGCAGTAATTTTATGACGGAAATGTGATTTTACACAGGCTCCTCCATAGTTATGTTTCTCTGCCTGCATCAAGCCCAGCCAATGGCCCGCCCAGGAGCCATATACTCCACTGTGATGGTAGGTTGGTTCTGTTCCAGCTTGCACAAAAAGGAACCTTCCAGAAACAACGTGGTAACCTGCCATTAATAAAAAAACTCGCAGGGCGCACTAACATTAAACTTTCATATCGTCCTGTGGGCCTTGAGTTTGAGACCCCTGACTTATTTCAATATAAAAAACATTCTACTATTGGTTAGGCTGTATGTAGACAGAACCAGTAATCTCAGTTATAATAAGTTATAAACTGACATTTAGAGAAGAGTCATGCCGCTCCAGTGTTACTTTCTCACTATCTTACTGCTGTAATACATTTCACAAACATGAAATACAGTGGTGCTCTTAAGTTTACTTACCCTGGCAGAATTTGTGATATTTTTTATAACACATATATTGATAACACATATATTGATAACACAAAAAACTTTTTTCACTTATAGTTAGTGGTTGGGTGAAGCCATTTATTGTCAAACAACTGTGTTTACTCTTTTTAAATCATAACGACAACAGGACCTTCCCAAATGACCCAAATCAAACGTTTACATATTCCAGTCACTAATATTGCCACCTTTAACATCAATGACAGCTTGAAGTCTTTTGTGGTAGTTGTGGATGAAGCTCTTTATTTTATCAGATGTTAAAGCTGCCCATTCTTCTTGGCATAAAGCCTCCAGTTCCTGTAAATTCTTGGGCTGTCTTGCATAAACTACACGTTTGAGATCTCCCCAGAGTGACTCGATGATATTGAGGTCAGGAGACTGAGATGGCCAGTCCAGAAACTCACTGACCTTTATACACACTGATTATAAGCAAACAGATCACAGGTGAGGATGGTTACCTTTAGTAGCCATTCAAATCCGTTTGTGTCAACTTGTGTGAATGTTATCAGGCCAAAATCACCAGGGTATGTCAGCTTTTGATCAGGATCATTTGGGTAGTTTCTGTTGTCATTATTATTTAAAAAGAGTAAACACAGTAAATGACTTCACCAGTCACCTGTGAGCAAGGTCACATCAATCTGAGATACACAGGAATAATGAAGAGAACATTATATACCACTCTAATCAGTGTTTTTTAAATTTAGTTTTTGAAATAATATTTAAGTTTTTCTTCCTGTGCAAACACTTATTGAATTACTGCATACTATTCTCCAGTGTTCAGTGTTTGTGAAGATGACCAGTGTGTCCAAACATGTTTGTATGGCCACTGTCAATAAGAGACTTCTATCTTACAATGAAACTAGAGTGCTCTGGATCTTTTTTGAAACAGTCTACATTACAATTCCTTTTAAAGCAATAAATAATTCTAATGTTTGGGCTTACAATACTACTAAATAAATACTGGAGAAATTAAACATGACGAAGTGTAGATAAAATTGAAATAATTCATGAGCTGATTGACATAACTGTCCAGCCTGTACTGTCTGGTAACTCCAGCCTCAAACAGGACGCTCAGTGAGGGTCACAGTACACATTTTTTGCTGTAGAATGGTTTAGAGACTGCTTCTTGTGCTTTATTATGCCAATAAACAGAGCACAAAACAATAACTAATAATAATTTCCACAGTTAAGGCAAATAATTAAGGAAATATTGTGTGCTATGTTTTTGTTTTAGCTGACAAAGCATACAGGGACATGAAGGTTCTAAAGATGAGCCAGTCAATTATTGTTTCTGGGGAATCTGGAGCTGGAAAGACTGAAAATACCAAGTTTGTCCTCAGGTATTCTACACTTACATTATGGCATATACAGAAAAATAGCTAAGAACATCTTTACTTGTAACCTGTGTTTTTTTTATATTGACATTATTTATTGTCATACATTTCTCATCCTGATTGTAGATATCTGACCACGACATATGGAACTGGTCAAGATATCGATGAGAGAATTGTAGAAGGTACGTCAGTTTAATGTCAGTTTTTATATTTGGACAAGAGGGCTGGAGGTCGTAACCACTTTTACTTTTCAATGATCAGCAAATCCCCTTCTGGAGGCCTTTGGAAATGCAAAAACAGTGAGGAATAATAACAGCAGTCGATTTGGAAAGTTTGTAGAAATCCACTTCAATGAGAAGGTAACATTGTTAGGAACACCATTTGCATATGCAATACATGGTTGGAGGTGAATTTGACTTTCTTCTTCTGTGTTTTGGCAGAATGCGGTTGTGGGAGGATTTGTATCCCATTATCTGTTGGAGAAGTCCAGGATCTGCATGCAGAGTAACGACGAGAGGAACTACCACATCTTCTACAGACTGTGCGCTGGAGCCTCTGAGGACATCAAGAAAAAACTACACCTGGACTCCCCAGACAGCTTCAGGGTTAGTAGACACAGAACTGTGATTTGTTTGCACTAGTTAAACCCTGTTGGATGATCTGTATTATAGAGCCAGTCTTTCTTAGTTCCATGTGTAAAACTTTTGTACTTCTAACTTCTGTACTTCTATAAATACTCCAGTCCATACCATTATGTCTTTTTGGTCATACAGTCATTACAAGTTTTCTCATTTTGAGATATCAACTAAATATTGTGTTCTCAGTGATGAGGACAATAATAATTACAGTTACACTACACAAAAAGTTTTTCTGTTTTAAAAATTGAGTTTAATTCTTCCTTTTCATGTTTTAAGCATTTTTTCCTACAGTATTATATGTTATAATGTTAAAACAATTCACAAATATGGGAAATATCATAAAATATGTCAAGGCCATAACTTTTTAAGTTGTTCTCAGTGATCCTCAGTGTAAGCTTATTACCGTCCTAAAACTTACACATTTATACATCTAGCTTTCTTTTCTCTTCCTCCTGTTTTTGTCTGTGACCTGTTTCTCCCATTTTTCCCTCCTGGTTTAGTGCCACGGCTTTCCTCACTATTTGAGAAAGAGCAGTTCTTTGATACCCCACTAGATGGCCCCTGAGCTAACATCTTAACAGATCAAGAGCTTGTCCCCAGTGCAATTAAAATCCCCTCAGTAGCACGGCTTTACAAGATTGGATCCATGCCTTTCTAATGTAGTCATCCTCATAGCGGTGGGAGTTTGTCCCAGCCCGTATTTACTTGTGCAACAAAACAATGTTTAAACCCAACACCAGGAAGCCCCGAGCTGTTTTATTTTTTGTTTGTTTTTTTAGATGTTTATCACCATGTCATTATATCACGTCCCCGAGGTGACACCCACATCAACAGAGGCAATTACTAGGGCTGCAATTCTCTGAATCATTATTGAAAAGACCAACAGTGGATATTTAGGTTATGAGAATCTGGATTTGGTTGATGAAATAAAAATTATATTAACCTCATTTTCCTTTTATTACAGTACCTGAATCGAGGATGCACCAAATACTTTGCCAGTAAGGACTCAGATAAACAGATCTCGCAGAACCGCAAGAGTTCAGAGGTAATGAGTTTGACCCAATTGAGATATCACTTTCATTGTAAATTAATAAATGCCTGATTTAAAATAATGGGTTTAAATCAACTCAGCCAAAATGGAATGAATTAAATAACTGTATTTTCCTACTTTAGCTCAGGTCTATGGATTTGATGAAATAAGTAGGACGTAAAAATGTGGCACACAGTCTGAAAAAATGTGTAATTAATAAAAAGAAACTTTTAGAATTCGCGTTACATGTTGCTCTCTCTGGGATTAATTATACATGTTTTATGCATATTATTACTGTACAAAGCAATGTACAGTTTTAAGATGATTTTTGCATCTCAGGTGGTATGTCACTGAAGACATTGTGTGTTTTCTTGATTACTGTGAATTTTTATACTGCATTTGGATATACAAGTGTCCAGTTTGATCATGTTTTTCTTTGATTTTCTTCCAAGACAGATCTGCAAGTGATTCATTAGTCTTTATTATTGTTTTTGTTTTGTTTCATGATTATGTTTCTAATCATTATGCATCTGTTTGTCCTGCCATGTGTCTGTATAAAGGATAATAAGGTGTGTACGTACTTGTGTTCTCTGCTCTCTGTCCTAGTTGAGCACGACTCCAAGGTTTTGCATGAAGCCGGGTGTAGAACAAACAGGAAATGGGACTGCATGCTTGTTTTGTTTAGTTTTTTCCTGCATGTGCATGCTTTGGTGTGGGCAAAGGTTGGATGTACTTTGAATAAGGTTTGCATATTTGGTTAGCTGTGCAGTGGTTAAATAGAATTAAGACTTAAGGGTCCTAGCATGTACAAACCTACTGTATGGCGTGTCCATATATATATATATATATATATATATATATATATATATATATATATATATATATAAAAAAGAAAAGTAATCTGCTTAATTTAGTTAACACCGAAACAGAAAACAATGTATTAGATTTGGTCCCCAAGCAATAAAAAGGCATTTTACTTCCTCAGTGCACCACAGTCAGCTGCAGAACATTTTGTTTTGTTGATGGACATTGTTTTTGTTCATTTTTTTCCACTCTTGGGAAAGCTACATGTGTTTTTGTTGCAAAGTTTGGCTTTGTTTAGATGTCTGTAACCAAAAACGCTTACCTTGGTCCACTTTGGGTTCACATTTTAATCCAACTGCACCAGGGGTCTTTTGGAAGCGAACTAAGGTCTCGGAGCACTGACTTTTCTTAAGGCACAGTTTGTTTTAAGCTCACCAAAAACAGCAAGTGTCAATACACTAATGCTAACACAATGTAAATATTTTATTACTACACCTTTTTAGTGTTGTTTTACAAGCAATTATTGTATAAAGGGGCTTCACGGCAAAGTGTCCAAAGCTTCAAATGCGTAGGACTTGATTTGATGTGAAACTGTACTGGCTGGAATTGCATTGCTTTACTGTATCTTTTTATTTTCCAATATTTATTCAGAATTAAGAGGTGTCTTAATATACACCTCTTAGTGTCTTAATTCTGAGGGTGGATATTGACGCAGTGCCCTCTTTTATCTCATTAGATTTTATTTCTTATATTTTTTCTTGTTTATTGCAGCATGTGAACAGTGGTGCCCTGAAGGACCCGTTCCTGGACGACCTGGGCGACTTCAACAGAATGTGCGAAGCCATGAAGAGGATCGGCCTGGACGACGCAGAGAAGCTGGACCTCTTCCGAGTGGTCGCCGGAGTGCTGCACCTGGGCAACATCGACTTTGAGGAGACAGGGAGCAGCTCAGGTGGGACAGTCGTGAGACAGTAGCGTGTGTGTCAGAGAGTACACAATGTCACTACAGCAAAGTGAGGAGAGGTGAGGTTTGTGGTTGATGAGGCACAGACTCTTTCAGGTTCAGATCAAGCAAATATGAAACACATAAGACTATGGAAAGTCGGGACATAAGATAAATGTGTCTACAAATATATGTAATGGTGTCATGCAAAGAGATAGGAACATGCAAACTGAGCATGCTCAGTCCAGTTTGTGAGGGACCGCAAACCCAAAGTCAAGGCTCATCTCAATCTATTTCCAGTGTTTGAACAATACTCCTATTCAGCTTTTGTTACAGCAAAAATGATTTACATGATTGTAATCATACAGAACTGACATTTATAGCTTAGATCATTGGCTTAGTATAAATATTAATTTTATTATTAGGCGATTAGTTCTTTACTTTTTCAAATGACTGTGCCTCACCTGCCTCCCCGAGCATACTTCCTTCCTACAGCCATTAAATTGCTACAGGAAAGATTTAGACAGGGTCAGACATTAAGCATTTGTTAGATGATTATTAAGTCTATATATTATTTTAACAATAACCTACCATTATCATCAGTTTGGTTTGTGGTTGTATAAGGCTATAGAACATCCACACAATAATGAGTGTCCTTGGAAATTGACATTTTCAGAAAAGATAATAAACATGACCACTGTTACCCTGGCAACCATGCATCATTGTTTCCTTTATTGTGCAGTGCTGCTCCTAATCTAACATGATGATAATACAGAGTGATAAATTGTATGTATGTAGCCTGTTTTCTGAAATGTTTAGCCTTCAGATTGTTTGATAGAATAATATAAAACTCGGGTAGAAATAAGAATAGAATAAATTGAGTATAGTTCAATAATGGTAACTACACAAATACAAGGTTTTATCAATAATATGTGATAAAACCTGTGTTTCTCTTTTAGGTGGCTGTGTTCTGAAAAACCAGTCGAGCAAAACTCTTCAGTACTGTGCTGATCTGCTTGGTCTGGACCAGGACGATCTGAGGGTCAGCCTCACCACTAGAGTAATGCTCACTACAGCAGGGGGCGCCAAAGGAACAGTTATCAAGTAAGAACAAAAGCCCTTTGGCCCTACACATGCTTCTGTCTTGTCTGTGTATTGATTCTGTCCACCTGAACCAACCAACAGGCAGAAATATTATATAGGGTTCCCATGGGTGTCTGAATTCTTTGAAATGATAGTTGTTGTGCATTGACCTAACATGACAACGCCAGGTAGAACTGCTCACATGACATAGTCTGTTTGACAGAACCATCTGATAAGGTTCCTGCTGAAAGTGTTTGCAAAAGAGAGGCGCCTTCTGTTGAAAACTTCAGGTCAGGTGATTGGATGAAGCCCCGACTAGTAACCGCCTACCACAAGATTTGTTTTAGCCAATCATAGCAATGATTCATTTGACATAACCAGAGTGAGGCAGATATGAAGAAAACCACTGTAACAGTAATAGTTTTTGCAAAGTGAATCTGCAAAAATTTTGCCACATTTTTTTGCATTAGCGGAAGACGTTAGCATCAATGCTAATATCTTTTAGCGTAGCCATGTTGATAAGAAAGACGAAGAAAAGGATGCTTGTAGCTTTGTCAAATTAAAAACCCGCCTCTTCCTGTTTATACTGCCACATTATTGATCACTAGAGACAGGTGATCCCATGATTCGACTCAAGCGGTTGGACCTTTGGAAATTCTTCAAGATCTCAAGATTTTTACACAACTCAAACTGTTCTCAAATATCTCTAAACTGAGCTCTCAAATGTTTGACTTACAGTCTGAGGACAGAGTTCTGTCTTACATGCTACACACCACAATATGTATGTGTAACGTTTCTAACTTTGGCACTTTCTCATATTCAAATTCAAAATAACTTTATTAATCCCCAAAATAAATTCAGTTGTTTGGTCTCTTCAAATTATTTTACTCAGGCTTGATCTTCCACAGACTAAATGATTGTAGAGTCTTTTGGCAGTCGGGAGAAGGAGTTCTTGTGTTCTTGCGTTCTGTCCCTCAGCTCACTAATCTCAGACATCCACTGTCTCCTCTCTGTTGTTCAAAAGCCTAGTGCAAGGGATGGTCCATGTTGTTCAGTATAGCATCTGTCCTGTGGTGTGTCTGTTGCTTTAGCTTTATTTCTGCTGGATCTATGACACATGCACAATGGCAATACTATGAAAGAATTTCAAATTATATTTTGGAAATAAAACTAATAAGACTAATAAATGACTGACGTATTTGGTCAAGCAAATACTCGTTTAATGTTTTAAATTATTATGCACTAAGCTCTAGAAAAGGAATGAATGATTGAAGGTAATTTCCCACAATTGCAGGAAACTGGAAAAAATACCTTGAAAGTTATTGGGAAAAGAAGTCGTACAAATATGGTACATTTTGTCTGTGCAGACTGTATGTATATTTTAAACTCACCCCAATATAAAAGGACCAATATTGAGGAATCCAGTCTCAGTGTGCTTTGGCAGAGCAATGGCCGAAGTTCTGGTGTACATTTGGTGGTGATGTGGTACTCAAGCAATGGGGTCAGGTTTGGTAAATAAATATTTCAGCAGGGCCAGATGCTGCCCTGGTCTGGAAGTGTTTGCTCCACATAAATAATGCAGTCTGTATGTGAAGAGGCTAGCGAGACAGATCCAGACCCCAGGGAGCTGTAGGGTAGAGCCCATGGGAGCCGCGGAGGACAATCATCCAACCAGTGTGTAAATTGTAGAGTAAACCATGTTTTTTTAATTAACATTTGACTATATTTTACATTTATTCCTATAATAGAGCCTCCGTCGTGAATACCAAACTTCACCTAAATATATTATAACACGCAGTTTGCAATTTGATTCAGCACTAACAATTGACTACAGAAGTTGTTTTGTAAATGTGCCATTCAGGGCTTTATGCCCTGGTCTCTTCAGATTGTTTTTAATATATTGATTGTTGTAACAGTTTGGGACTGTGGTATACCCTGAACCCAGTTATTGTCCCAGGTCACCTCTGTTCACAGTTGACCCTACCCAGCAGGAAACAGGTGAGGAGATTATTCTGGGAATCTCATCTGGGAAAGTGCCAGAACAGATTTTCTGGGAAATCAGTTCTGATAAAAGATAGGAACATTGCAGGAACAAAGTGCATGTCTTAGCACCTTAAAAATTGCTGCCACAAAAAAATTGACAGAATAAGTTAGTTTTAGGTATTTAGTGCTATGTTATAATAGATTTTGAAGGTCACTATTTTATTGTCTCTTTTATACTGCCAGCTTGGACTTTTTTCAACAGTGTTACTCTCACTGTGAAATAAAGCTTCTGACGTTGAACAATTTTTGTTTGAGCCCACTCACACTGTCTCTATAAACCATGTCCAATATAAATTATACGCTTTAAAAAAGATCTTGAAAAAATAACAGCCCCCCCAAAAAAAGCTTTGAAGCACTTGGCTTATTTGCACACTGCATTAACCTTTTTTTTTATCAATTTCCTGCAACTTTGTTAAACCAAGGGATTGCAGAGGTTAATTTCCCTGGTCATTATTACTGTCTTCAGCGTCTGTAGTCATCATGGACATTATTTGGAGCAGAAGCATTAGCCACAACACAGAGGGACAAAGCTGCAATAGCTATCATACTCAGCCGCATAAAATTGTTTTCAAAAATAGTAAAGTTTTTATAAGTGGCTGCTCTGCCCCAGTTTGTGACTGTCTCTCACTGCTCCACTTTGTGTGTGACCCCAGAGTGCCTCTAAAGGTGGAACAAGCAAACAATGCTCGTGATGCCCTGGCCAAAGCCATGTACAGCCGCCTCTTCGATCACGTGGTCAGGAGGGTAAACCAGTGCTTCCCTTTTGAGACTTCCTCCAACTTCATTGGAGTACTGGACATTGCTGGTTTTGGTAAGAATAAAGGATCCTCTAAAACCTTTCAATCTGATGTTGTTGTCCTGCAGTTACATTTCACACTCAATTTACCCATTTGAGCACTTTGAGCATTTTGAGATTTTTTTGGCTTGAAGTTCAGGGTTTGGAGAAAGTTTAAAAATCCAAACAAGTATTGAAATACACAATATATAGTGTTAATGTGTTATCCAAGAGAGAAGAATGCCAATAGCCAGATAATGTCAGATAGAACCATGTCGCCCTTAAGAGGACAAATTATAGGACCAAATATTAATCTTTTTTTTTTGTCTTTATCTTTCCTTTTTATGTAACAGAGTACTTTGAACACAACAGCTTCGAACAGTTCTGTATCAACTATTGCAACGAGAAGCTCCAGCAGTTTTTCAATGAGCGCATTCTCAAAGAGGTAGGTTTTAAAGTGAATTTGCCTGCTTTTTTTTTTTTTCAATCATGGGAAAGCTGCCCATGCCCTGCCACTCTCAAACTGATCTTAACAAGTTTCAGCAGAAGAATACAGCTGGCCCGCTAAGTTCCTCTCTCTGTCTCTTTTTGTCACTACTGTTTTTTTGGTTTTGTTTTGTTTTGTGTGTGTGTGTGTGTGTGTGTGTGTGTATGTGTGTGTTTTGCAGCAGCCTCTCCTGTGTTTTCTCATTAGAATGTTAATTTCCCCTGGGACACGGCGAGGCTTGTTGTGAGGCTCGTTTCTCTCCTGTGATCTCTAAATATTATTCTCTTCCAAGGTTTACAATTAAGAGGCCACAGTTCTTGTTTAGGACAGTTTTTTTTCCCAATTTGGTGTTGTTGTCCTTGTGTTTGTTCTGTGCTGTCAAAAGTGTTAAGTCAGTTTTAAGTTTTTAAACAATTATTCAGTACAGTGCAGTTATTCTAATATGATAGAACAGTCTTCTGAGAGTGGCCCTTAAAATGTAGCTTGGGTTTAGCATGAGTCATTTAGATAAGAATTTTCAGAAAACTTGAGGAAAGGTTAGACTAAGATTAAATTTCTAAACCACAATTAAATTGTGATTTGGGTTTAACTTTAAACCAATATTGGAGGAAGTTTAACTTTTAAATGGCTGCCTTTTGGGATTGAATTCAGCAGTACATGAGCCAGAGAAATGCTGCTGTAACTGTGAAGGGACCTGCTCACTCACAGTAGGCTGTCAATAGATCTGCTGCAGGGTGAATTATTCCCTGGTCATTTGTAGGGCAGTATATCTTATTTGTAAAGCTCATGTTCTCGCACAATGAACTCAATAAATTTTGTCACAACTCAAAGACTGCCGACTAGGTGATACATATTTCCAACCCCTTTCATCTTTCCTGTTGCCTACATCTATGTATGTTAATAAAATATGCATTTCCATTATTTCAATTGCACTTTACCCAGACTGATTATTTTCTTTAAAGGCAACACTATGTCATTTTTAGGCTGTATACCTAAACACCTAAAAATGACAGATGCTGCAGCAAAACTTTTCATAAATATCCTAGGTGTAGAATAAATTTGCATTGATGTGACATATTCTAGCTTGATATGTGTTTTCACAGATGGTAGCCTGCCCCTCAGCTCACACTTACACACTGGAATATCTGTCAAACTTTGTCTTAAAAAAGGGGTTAGTCTCCTTGTTTTAAGTTAAGTTTTGCAATAAGTTAAAAGTTTAATACTTTTGTAGTAATGATTTTTAGTGTTTATTTTAGGGGGTAAAAAGTTACACAGTGTTGCTTTGAATAAGGCTTATTTTTTCACAATGTATCTTTAGCCTAATATCACAACAACATTTGACTCAAAGGTCTTTACAGACTGTATAAGACAACACCATCTGTCCTTAGGGACAGACAGGCCATGCTACTGATGTTTTCTGGACAGTAATATACAGTACATTATAAAAAATAGTCCATTGTGTATACATAAATGAAAATGAATATAGTCCATAATAATATCAGCAGTAAGGGAGCAGTTCATCCATGTGAGAGTAGCTGGGGACAGGAGTAGACTCACACACTCACACACCTGTGCCGTGGCACTGGAGGCAAGGTGGGTGAAGTGTCTAAGGAAACAAGATCTGCTCTACCTCCTAAGCCACTGCTCCCCAGTGTGTCGTCCAGCATCTAGGCGTAGAGCTGCTCCGTTTATTTGGAGGTGGCTGTGCCTAATAATGAGCAGTGGTTTGTTCTATATGTAAAAGATTTTACATTTGAATTCTGTAGAAATATTCATGGCATAAACTCTGATTTAAAGTCCAGTGTCATAACAATTAATGTAGAAAATAAAGTATAATTAGTTATTAAAATAAGCGTTTTCTAAAATGACACAAACTACATTTACACTCAATTACTACAATACACTACAATAGAAAGCACTTTCAATAAGACAAGCTATATACAAATCTAAACATTTATAATCCCTTTATTATCCATGTAGGAAATTTTATTGTCGGCAGCCACCATCGGGGAGGGGCAGGCGCCCAGGTACCCCAGTCATCAGCTGGAGACTATAGCATGTTTTGATGTTGGTACATACATTTGTACTGGTCCAGAATGTAGATTTAGAGTTGAAGTATGTTGAACTATGTTACAGCAGAGTTGAGAGCTTGAGACTGAGGCTGAGCAGTGGTGTTTAAAATATACTTTTGATTTTGATGGAAAACCTTTGATTTTGTAGGAGCAAGAGTTGTATCAAAAGGAGGGACTGGGAGTGAATGAGGTGCATTACGTTGACAACCAGGACTGCATCGGTAAGTTCTACACAGTTTTAACCTAATTTCAGAATACATTGAACAGAACAACAACTCGGTGTGAGGTCAAAGATGACTGACATGTCTTCAACAAACATAGTCAAAGCTGTTCATCTATGTGACTTCGAGGGCTTAAGTCTTGACAGTGATGTGGCTGTGGTGCCCACACGCTCCAAATGTTCAAATGTAGCCTAAGCCCTCCCACATGGCTCTCATTTCGGCGATTTTCTCGAGCTCTAGGCCATACGTCAGAGCACACCTGTCAGGGGACGAAAATATCGAGGTCTCATTATCCACAGAGCTGGCACATCCAAAGAGAGCAGGCGTGAGGCGAGGGGAATTTTATAGCTTCTTCGAAAAGGATGGGATTGAAAATTATCCCACAATTGTCTCTAATGAAGCATTGAATGAATGCATTGAAGTGTACCAAGGTGAAACACTTAGATTTGGATTTCAAAGGCGGTGATTATTCAGATGTGAGGTTAACTGACAGTCATGAATAACATTTATGACTTGCAAATGACCGTTTGGGCCGGCTATTAATTCGCTTGTCCATCTCTAGCACAGGTGCTTGTTCATGCTAATGTTTATTTCCTCAGGTCCCTGGCTATTAGGCGGTATTCCAAACACATAGCACATGAATAATTCAGATATAGAGATGATGAACATATCCCAGCCTTGAATATCTGTGGGATATCAGATACATCACACTTGAATACATGTTTAAAGATTATTGCCATTCCAAACACAAGCTCCAATATTATGAATATACATATATATTTTTGTGAGTCTATAAACAACACACGTTTGAAATATGTAACTGGGGTTGTTACAGGAAAAGCTCAAATATGGCCTAATGTCGGTCTTATTTGAGGACCTGATCTTACCCACTGCACAGAATATAGTTGTCAGCACAGCATCAGTTTGAAGAAGTCAAACAGACAGTCTTTATGAATTACTACTGAAGCTTCTTTTCTAAATCTTGAACCCAGACAACAAAGTGTCAATTTCACAAGCGTTTTTCATGTAATGTTTTTTACAAGAGATTTAAAACGTTAAGTCTGATTTGAATAGTTTGGAAAACATTTTGCCAGTCTTGCACCTAGATACACCAAAATAAGTTTAGCAATAATTGAAAAACTGTATGTTTTTGCTTCTCTTAACATGCTGTTTAGAAAGTGGTATGCACTGCCGGATGGTGAGCCAGTGGAGAGCTCTGAGGACAGGAACTTAAAAGAAAAAAAATAATGATAAAATTTAATTGTAATTGTTGTTACCAGACCTTGTGGAGGCAAAACTGGTGGGAATCCTGGACATTCTGGACGAGGAGAACCGTCTGCCACAGCCCAGTGACCAGCACTTTACTTTGGCTGTACACGGCAAGCACAAAGACCACTTCAGACTCACGGTAACAGCTTTACCTCTGCCTCACTTACAACGCACTTATTATTATGTTAAAGAAGTGAGCAGTGTCACTGTGATCATAATACTGCTTTTATAACAGTATATTTGTGAATGTTGTGAAAATCTTGTAAACAACTAGCTGATCAGTCTCACACCAACATTTGCACTCTGTCATGTTAGACCTTTGTTTTGTAATGAGTGGACGTTTTTTAATGGGCCACGTGTTTTAGATTAGGCTCATCTTTGTTAAAAAACACTTAACACATTGCACTTAATTTCCCTGTAAATGAGAAAATGTTCCTTTTAATATGACCAGGCGTCAGATGTGAAAACAGCCGCAGTTACATGCAAGCCACTTACAATTACTAGTGTCTTATAAGTACTTTTTTATTAATTTTTTTTTGTTTTATGACCACTTTGTAAAGGTCTTGTCATTGTCTCAAACTCATTTTTACTTGGTCCTGGACATGTTTAGACTTGGTCTAAATCTGGACTAACTCTGTCTCCTTCACCAAACACTGACCTCCATGAATCTGGACCTGGTCTAAGAGTGGACTAACACTTGTCAATGTCAATGTCAATGTGGTCTGGTCCACACACACACACACACACACACACACACACACACACACACACACACACACACACACACACACACACACACACACATAAACATACACTTTTCCAACAACAACATTCAAAAGGAAAGAATAATTACTTTGTAGTAAAATTATCCAAAATACTTGTCTTTCTCTTAGGTTCCCAGGAAATCAAAGTTGGCCATTCACAGGAATCTGCGTGACGACGAGGGCTTTATGATCAGACACTTCGCTGGAGCAGTTTGCTATGAAACGGTAAGGTATTTATGATAAATTGTAATTAATTTTTTATAGCTACATGATCTATTCCAATCCAGCCCAAATTTGTCTACTTAAAAAATCACATTTGTAGATCATCAGATTGCATTTACAGTATATTGGAGAATATTAAATGCTTTCACTCTTCAGCATTGTGTACTTTCTACATTATTTGCCAGGTCATAAGCGTGTAAAAATAAATGTGTGCTCACGTCCCCACAGACCCGGTTTGTGGAGAAGAATAACGACGCCCTCCACATGTCCTTGGAGTGCTTAGTTTGTGAATCTAAAGATAAATTTGTTCAAGAGCTGTTTGAGAACTACAACAGCGCCAAGGACTCCAAACAGAAAGCTGGCAAACTCGGCTTCATCAGCGTGGGCAACAAATTTAAGGTCACACTCACTGTTAGACTTTCTAAGATGGTTAGGCAAAGTCTCGTAGTGATTTTCCTTTTTTACAGAAAATGTGACAAAATCTTGGGTTGTTTTTTAGTCTTACATTTCTTTATGGAATGTGAGCTTTAATCCCAGGTCTTTTCTGTAACTTCACTTATTCCTTGTGTTTTTCCTCTCACTTTTGTTCTCTGTGAGCCCCTATCCATGGTGTGTGGAGTGAGTGCCGTTACATCAGATAAACTCGAGATGAGCTGGGAGGAGTAGCATAATTTTAAGTGTTTAAATAAGCTATGTGTACAGTGTGCATTGCAAACATCTAAACTTTATTGTTAAAACTTTAGATAAGGGGGCACATTTTATCATGAATTCGTGCATTAATTCATTGTACTAATGCATGAGTCATGCATAATTTCTAGATAAAATGTTCCCCCTAACAGCATTTTATGTTTAAATCCACAGACTCAGCTGAACCTTCTGCTGGAAAAGCTTCGTGGTACTGTGAGTAACACTCTTCCCACAGTTTACCTTTGAGGTCAATATCGTCCCAGGAAATTCTTCAAAAAGTCCTCTCTGACACTTTTTTAATGTGAGAGGACTGCCTCAATGTTTGAACTTTAATATGAAGCTACCCAATGCATTCCACTAGTATTGTTATGGAGAGATGAAGTTGATAAAACACAATTGTAAACGTGTAAGAGTGTGGTGAAGCTAAACTTTGTAACTGGCTCACAGTCATGCAACCGACACTGTGTAAAATAATAATAAAAATAATGGATTGGATTTAGATTGTGCTTTTCAAGGCTCTCAAAGCACTTTACAGTCTATTATTCATTCACTCCACAGTCACACACTGGTGGTGGCGACGTAGCAGCCATTTTGCGCATACGGTCTCTCTGACATCCAAACATTCTCACAAATTTATACACTTGTGCCACAAAATGTACTAAAACACATACAAAGTGGATATTCTGTGCCAGAAAACAGAGGCAAGGCAGGTCTATTTATACAGCCCAATTCATACATACAGCAATTCAAAGTGCTTCACAAAAAGAAGAGAGACACGTTTAAAACACAAATACAATTATCAACAATAGAAATAAAAAATAAAATAAATAAATTTAAGCAAAACTTAAAGAGTTTATACTTTTAAGTCATATGCACAGTTAAACAGAACCTTTTTCAGCTTGGTCTGGAACATTGTCAGTAGAGGCCTGTCTCACCTCCTCTGGAAGACAAGGCACTGCGTCATGGAGAGCCTTATAAACCAGCAGAGCTGCTTTAAACTCTATCCTCTGAGAGGCAGGAAGTGTAGAGACCGGAGGACAGGACTAATATGGTCGTACTTTCTGGTCCTTTCAGGACTCGCGCAGCAGTGTTCTGAATGTACTGCAGCTGTCTTACAGCTCTCTTAGTGAGTCCAGTGAGCAGCCCATTGCAGTAGTCTAACCTACAAGAGATAACTGCATAGAAAAGTCTCTCTAAGTCTGGTTTAGACACAATACCCATAATTCTGGCAATATTATTGAGATGGTAAAAAGCTGTTAATGTTCAAGTCTGAGTCCATTTTTGCCCACAGATTTCTAACCTGATTTTCAGAAAGTGACTCAAAGTGAAGCTGATGCTTTCCTTTTGTGTGTGTAGACCAGATGTTAGAAATCTAGCACAGCAGCATTTACTTCACTGAGGTTAGTCTCTCACAGGAGCAGACTGAGCTCAAAGTTGATTGTGCTCCAGTTCTATTTCAACCTGGAGCAACATCAGGCGATAGATTAGAGGAGAAGAGCAGAGTAGATATTTTGGCAAGTCTTCCCAAGAAGCCCAGGCACTGGTAGTGGTGATGAGATGGCGAGGGCTGGTGGTGCTGATGATGAGGAGAAAGGCTCCACAGCTGAGGTGGTGATGATGGGGTAGAGGAGAGCTGAACATTTGGGTGACAGAGCAGGTGGAGAGAGAAGTCAACTGCAATCTGATTTGTCAAAGCTGTGGTAGCATAAGGCAACATTAACTTTTCAGGATGTATGGAGAGGTGGGCGTAAACCATTTGTAAATGAAAGATGGATGTTTGTGCAAAATGGAGGCTTATTAAATATAAAAAAATAATTTATCAAAAAGTGTACATTTGTTTATGATGAATATTTCCTATCAACACTATGGCTAAATAACACACGTCTGATGTATTTGTCCTGGGAAAAAGTGTATATAACAATTGTAAATGTGTTAGCTGCATTAAACATGCACTATTTTTTTAAACTGCAAAGCTTATTTAGCACCAGAACTTCTGAAATTGAAACAATGGCCTGACCTTGCAGTGTCAAGCACATTTCCAGTGCAGTTTCTTATTGAGGGAACTCATCTTTTTTGCTTTATTATTGAATGTTTGTTTAGGGCTCAAGTTTCATCCGCTGCGTGAAGCCGAACCTGAAGATGGTCAGCCACCAGTTTGAGGGAGCTCTCATTCTCTCCCAGCTGCAGTGCTCAGGTATGTTTTCTGAAACACAAGAGAGGCTTGACATTAGATATATCTCAATAAATATGTTGTGTTCTCTGAAATGTAACATGGGTTATACTGCATCCTGTTTGATAAATACTACACCAATACCATGTTTTTTTTTCTGTCAGGAATGGTGTCAGTGTTGGACCTGATGCAAGGGGGCTTCCCGTCCCGAGCGCCCTTCCATGAGCTCTACAACATGTATAAACAGTACCTGCCTGATAAACTTTCACGACTCAATCCACGACTTTTCTGCAAGGTGGGAAAAAAATGTCTGTATTTTTCATGCAAAATATACTTATTTTAAAAAATTGTTAACATCTGTGCTGTTTCTGTCTGTAGGCCTTGTTCAAAGCTCTGGGACTGAATGAAGCTGACTTCAAGTTTGGATTGACCAGAGTGTTTTTCCGTCCTGGAAAGGTCAGTGATTCAAAAAATCTGATACTACAATGACTTTAATGGAGCTTTTGTCTAAGAGTTGGCCCTTGAATGCTTATTTTAGTTTCCATCAGTTTGCAGAGTTTGACCAGATCATGAAGTCAGATCCCGAGCATCTGGCAGAGCTAGTGAAAAAAGTCAACCAGTGGCTTGTGTGCAGCCGCTGGAAAAAAGTCCAGTGGTGCACCCTGTCTGTTATCAAATGTGAGTTTTACACATTTCCTCAATATACTTGTGAGAAAAAAAAGTTTCTTATTTTGATTTTGTCGTGTAAAAGAGGTGTTGTGGAGGGGGGAAAACAAAAACTCACACATTCAAAACCGTAAACCTTAAAATAAAATATTTTTTGCCTAGCCAGATTATAACTGTAGTTTATCTTCGAATGTGGGGGACAGATTTTATATACACTCACCTAAAGAATTATTAGAAATTTCTCATTAATGCAAGAATCTAATCAACCAATCACATGGCAGTTGCTTCAGTGCATTCAGGGGTGTGGTCCTGTTCAAGACAATCTCCTGAACTCCAAACTGAATGTCAGAACGGGAAAGAAATGTGGTTTAAGCAATATTGAGCGTGGCATGGTTGTTGGTGCCAGACAGGTCGGTCTGAGTATTTCACAATCTGCTCAGTTACTGGGATTTTTACGCACAACCATTTCTATGGTTTACAAAGAATGGTGTGAAAAGGGAAAAACGTCCAGTATGTGGCAGTCCAGTGGGCGAAAATGCCTTGTTGATGCTAGAGGTCAGAGGAGAACAGGCCGACTGATTCAAGCTGATAGAAGAGCAACTTTGACTGAAATAACCACTCGTTACAACCGAGGAATGCAGCAAAGCATTTGTGAAGCCACAACACGCACAACCTTGAGGCGGATGGGCTACAACAGCAGAAGACCCGACCCAGACCAGACCCCGCTAGAATTTGCACGAGCTCACCAAAATTGGACAGTTGAACACTGGAAAAATGTTGCCTGGTCTAATGAGTCTTGATTTCTGTCGAGACATTCAGATGATAGAGTCAGAATTTGGCATAAACAGAATGAGAACATGGATCCTTCATCCCTTGTTACCACTGTGCAGGCTGGTGGTGGTGTAATGGTGTGGGGGATGTTTTCTTGGCACACTTTAGGCCCCTTAGTGCTAATTGGGCATCGTTTAAATGCCTCGTCCTACCTGTGCATTGTTTCTGACCATGTCTATCCCTTTATGACCACTATGTACCCATCCTCTGATAGATACTTCCAGCAGGATAATGCACCATGTCACAAAGCTCGAATTATTTCAAATGGGTTTCTTGAACATGATAATGTTCACTGAACTAAAATGGCCCCCACAGTCACCAGATCTCAACCCAATAAAACCATCTTTGGGATGTGGTGGAACGGGAGCTTCGTGCCCTGGATGTGCACCCCACAAATCTCCATCAACAGCAAGATGCGATCCTATCAATATGGGCCAACATTTCTAAAGAATGCTTTCAGCACCTTGTTGAATCAATGCCATGTAGAATTAAAGCAGTTCTTAAGGTGAAAGGGGGTCAAACACAGTATTAGTATGGTGTTCCTAATAAGCCTTATGGTGAGTGTATATAAAAATATATACTAGACAATATAATAGATACTGGAGGACAGTAATTTGAATTTCTATAAAGTGGAGTAACGCATTTCTTGTGACTATAAACAAAAAGCATTTTGCGAGAACGGCCATTTTGAAAATGGCAATGCCCCTTTGCCAAACCTGTCGAGTCATTGTGAACCTGAACTTTAACATACAACAGACTAAAAAGTGTCACATGTAGAGTATGAAAGACATAAGCCAAAACATCATGTCTACAGAGGAAGAAAAGGTTATAGTAAAGGGATCTGGTGAATGTATTAACTTATCAGTGTCTACCGAGCTAACACCAAGTAAAAATCCATCTTTAATTACTACTGCACTTAAATCCACCTCACCTTTGTCTTGGGCAAAAAGAACAACACATAATTCATAAAATACATAGAATGTGCATTCCAAAAAGTATAGTGTTCTGTACAGAGACATCATATCTAGTTATTCCATATGCTCATATTGTTCCTGTCACAAGGGTTGAAGAACTGAAAGCAAAACATTTTTCTTTTTTTTGTTTACTCTACTTTTGTACAATAAATTGTACCTAATAAAAAAATTTCTCGTTCCCTTCAACCACAGTGCGAAACAAGATGAGTTACCGAGCCATGGCATGCATTAAAATCCAGAAGACTGTCCGCATGTGGCTGTGTAAAAAAAAACACAAGCCCCGGTGAGAGTCATGCTGTTTTCTAATACAGACACATGCATTTTTCATTTTCCCATCTCAGTTCTATGCTCTGTTACATTTTCTTTGATCAAGTCTTGTTTTATTTGATGGGATTAACGCTTGATGGCTTTACTTTATTGTGCCTTTAGGAGTTCAGAAAAATGTCTTGCCTTTGGAAAATGTTTTTATGAGTGTGTCTATGTGTGGTAGCATCGATGGCATGGTGAAGGTGCGTAACCTGAAGAAACACATGGAGCGGTTCAATGAAGTGGTGAACGGACTGAAGGAAGGCAAACAAGAGATGGCCAAGCAAGTCCAGGATCTGGCAGCTTCCATAGACAAGCTCTTAGCTAAGATTAAGGTGAGTCCTGAAAGGTAGGGGTCAGAAGTGTTACATTTTAAATACAGTATATTGGACCTGATTTACTGAAGCGTTGCGTGTATTAAAACACATGTTAAGTGGATAGTGCATACCAAAGTTAGACTCTGATTTACTGAGGTTAGTGCCTGCAAACAGGAATAATTAGCTGATTTAAAACATGCCACAACAAAGCTATTCAGATTTATATTCCAACAAATGTAGCATTTACAAAAAATATGTTCAGGAGTGCTTCCAGGATTTCACAGAAAATATAAAAGTAAAAACAAAACTTCCCAAACTGTTTTTTATTTTTTTGCAGCTGGTTTCTCCTAAACAGGGTTTACACGTGTTTGTCCCAAACCCAGAGATTCTGTAGAATAAACAGCTTCTTAGCAAACAGCTGTATATGTAGGGTTGAGTCCACTCCAGGCCTGCGCGTTTTGTTGCATGTTGCATTCTGACCCACTTTACACCACTGTTCTGTTTCAAACACTGTTCTATAGCCTCTACTGAATAGAAGTGATACAGCACAGTTACTGCTCAAATACGCATCTATCAGATAGTATCTAGTACCTTTATCTATCCAATGGGTGCTGCTGCTTGTCTGCTAGGGACTACAGGCGACAGCACCTATTCAACTGTGTTCTTCTAAGTGGAGAGGGAAATGTTTTCCTAGACCCACAACAAAGGAATACATTCTCATCTATAATAATATAGAATATTTATATTATTCTCAATGACTGTCTTGTCATTCTTTTGTGCTGGATTTGTAAATATTGCTTTCAAAGGCTGTTATTAGAAATGTGTATCTGTCTTTTTAAATCTCGAGCTAACTTTGGTGCTCTGTGCCCTGACGCCTGTGGCTCCTTCCTGTTTTACACCATGGAGTGCTGTGAATCAATATTTTCAATCACCTCTAGATAAAAAAAAGAGCTAGCTGTGGAAGAAAACCTCTTTGCCTAATTGTCTTATTCAGCCAGGGCTGTTTAGCTAAATTATCAAACTTGGTTAACCAAATCCCACTTCACCCAGTGTAATAAGCACCCGTCCTATTAATGCCTTAAGCAAATCATCACAAACAAATGAAGGCGTAAGTGCATTATAAAGACATAAGAGTGGGCTTTGTAGACAGTGATTATAGAATCTCAGTGTAAATGCTATCGGTTTACTCAAATGCTCCTATGTTTGCCTATTAGCACACACAATAATCAGTTCTCTTTGATTGTTTCCAGTTACATCGCTAAATGAATAATCTATGAGTCCACAGTAGCCTCCAGGTCTGTGTATTTTGGGACATCCCTGTGTTATCATTACACATATGAATTCATGTTTAGTCAAGACAAGGTTATTTCTAAAACAATCATGGTCTGAGACTGAGGTTTGAATTGGGGGCATATGGTGTCACAGCGGGCTTCACCGTACTTTTGAGAGAACATGGAGGTAGTAGGAGCTTCACTTTGAATCATAAAGCCCACATTTCTCCCTCCCATCGCTGTGTAATCACCATTTTTTCCATTTTTATTGAGTGTGTAAAATATCACACTATTCATAAGTTAATCTAATCATATAGTCTTTATCATTTAATTATCTTTGAAGTTGTATGTGTTTGTATGAAAAAGTTTATCCTCATTTTGACACTTTATTGTTGTCTGATATATTGATCGTTATTTATGCACCTAATAAGCTCAATAAAATAAACAATATTTATACAGTTAGCAGTAAATGCAAGATAATTGCAAAAGTTTTAAAATAACATATTATACTGTCTGTGAAGGTTCTTAGTCATCCAGGTCATCTTGAAGAAAAGTTTAAAGCAAAGGCATCTGGACTGGAAGTTTTTGTGGTTAAAACATATCGTCTCTTACCAATAGACTTTTTTAATTGTGAGATCAACTGGTAAGAGAGCTGAGCTTATATCTCTAGAGGGAGGGGCTTGACCTGAAACCAAACCTGATGGACCAGGCTGTATTGGTCTCATAGTCGTTGGCTATAAAAGGGAAGTGTGACTTCTGATGTGAGAGTCACTCAGGTGAGTCGTTAGTGTCACTGTTTTTATTAATATTATGCTGTAATACTGTGCTGCCTTCCATTTTGTTCCCCCCTATGTAGGGTTGCATTTAAGTAGTGCTAATGATTTTTTCTTGTTCTAAATGAGAGCTGACTGAAGTAGAGCTGGCTGCAGGCGCCTCATCTGTTTGTGAGCGGCAGTAACGCTGTTCAAAGCAGCCACTACCTTTGAACCGAGGCTGGGGGCTCCGAGTTGAGGCAGGTTTTCATGTGGCTGTGACCGTGACCGCTCTATCTGACTGTCCCCGTCCCCCCAGGGCAATGTGATGAGCTGGAAGGACATTGACTCGGAGTACCAGGGCCTGGTGAAGCGCTCGGAACAGCTGCTGGCCTCCATGCAGAAGAAGAAGCAGGAGCAGGAGGAGAGCGAGAGGTTGAAGCACATTGAGGAGGAGATGGAGAAAGAGAGGAAGAGTAGGGAGAAGGAGGAGCAGCGCCGCAAACAGGAGGAAGAGGAACGACGACTGTAAGACTGCAGATCAATTTTTCACCCGCACCTCAACTTTTCTATGCTCTAAAAGTCTTCAGCTAGGCCACTGTCAGGTCAAATAGAGGAAGGACCAATGGACTAAATAGGATTTCTATTTTAACTTGTGAAACATATCTAACAAACTGTGCATCAAAATAACAGCCTCCTGTTCAAAAGGAGTAAGAAGAAGAATAAAGATTAGTCCAAACTGTATAAAGTGACAATTTGGAGAGAAAAAGTACAAAAATACAAATTTAGAGCGAAAAAAGTATATATATTTGTATATGTGGTGTGTGCAGCCTTCGCAAACATAAGGATGTCTTTTTAATTGATTATAAATGGCAATGTGATTATGCAAATTGTTTTCAAATATTTCAGCAAAGCAGAGATGGAGTTAAAGCGGAAGCAAGAAGAAGAGGATAGGAAAAAACGAGTAGAAGAGGAGAAAGTGATCCAGGTTTGTGTCTTGTTTTTCTTTGCACGTTTGACTCTCCATAAATCCTCTATCATAATTACAATGTGTTTTCGAGGCTTGCTTTAATCCTAATCCTTCATTAGCTCGGTTTCATAAGTCTACTTTAAGTAGCTAGTCCTATACTATTGTGTAAAACGGCTTTAGGTTGTACAAGGTACTGCTGTGATTGTGTGTCACTAAGGGCTGTTCGTTGCAACAGAAGAGCCAACTGATACCATTAGCTGGTGGCAGGTTTGAAGTTACACAAACAAAGATTGGGTTCCAGTCGAGTTCAGTCAATGAGCTCTGTTTACAGTGGTGGGACTGGAAAATACATGACAACATTTTGGTCCACATGAACATGCCCCCTTGTAATGTTAACTCTGACATATTGCTTTTTTATCCAACTTTTCTCCCATAGCAGGTACTTACCTAATTACATGGTTAATATTAGGAAATTCTGACAGGTTAAGATACCATAAGCAGTATTAAACAGAACAATATCACTTAAACGGTGGCTAAAAATGAAACATTCTGTTGTGTTTACAGTGCTCTGGTTTATCTACATATCTATACAGTATAACTACGGCTTGCCATTGCCCTGAGACAGCTGCCTTACACCTCAAAACACCTTACTTTGGTGCGCTGTTATGCTCTCTCCAAGGACTCCACTCTAAACATTATTCTGTGACTGTACAGATAATTACGTTTTGAGCTGTACAATAGGACACTTATGATATCCAATCTTGTCACTGAATATTGTCAAGATGGTATAAAAATTATTTCATAACATATCATTATTAGGATATGTTATTTCATAACATATCCTAATAATGAAACTTTTTCTTGGGATCAAGTAGTGTGAGTGTGGGCCCAAAAAAAAAGGTCACCCACTCTAAAAGGCCCACAATCCATTGATAGAATAACCTGGTCATTCAGTATATTTAGTTACTCGGCTGACCTCATTCTTTAGGCACGTAAATAACATTGCTGAACCTAGACCTGACCAATTGCAGCAACTCCACTGCCCCCACAGGTTTGTATGGTAGGCACTAGGCCTGATGGGTGCATCACTTTATCTGCCCTGTCATCTTACACTGACGATACCCGTCAATCTGGACTCATCAGACCACATGACCTTCTTCCATTGCTCCAGAGTCCAATCTTTATGCTCCCGAGCAAACTGAAGCCTTTTTTTTCGATTTGCCTCACTGACAAATGATTTTCTTAAAGCTACACAGCTGTTTAGTCCCAATCCCTTGAGTTCCATTCACATTGTACATTTGTGGAAATGCTCTTTCACTATCTGCTGTTTTTTTTTTTCACCAATTGTTTAAGCAATCGCCTATCACAATCATTTAGGTTATAAGAATACAATGGACATTTCTTAACCCAATTTTAGTACTTTTAGCATCTCCTTAAATGTTTTCTTTGCTTGATGACAATAATTGACCGTTCTGAAACAGATTAACGTCTTTTCTTTTTTAGTTGTTTCAAATTAGGGTTAAACTTGTTGCCAGCGTAAACATAATCATCTATGCAGTAATTATTCAATTGGAGTTTGCTTAACAAAATCCAGGTGGTGAATTTTTGGGGGGCCAAGCAGTGTTCGTTACATGCAAAACGTAATAGTTTTTACTGACCAAAAATGTTCATTTGGTCTTTTACAAATTGAACTTGTTCTAGAGCAGCTATTTACAGACCAGTGTTTTATTTGAGTATTGTTTAAACTTTTTGACATGTTTTAACTGCAGTCTTCCTCAGAAGAGTCAAGTGATGTTACTGCGACGTGTCTCGTCAGCTGGTTGAGACAGGTTTGGTTGTCCTACCTGGAGTACAGCAGTGCCCCCTGTAGTCCGACAACAAACACCGTAATTGGATTAAGGAGGCAACTGAGAACCAGAAATGAGCCCAGGGAACGGTGAACCGGGACGCGGGGGCATATATGCTGTCTTACACATGGAATACTGCTCTTCTAAAGAAGCGGGACTACTGGGGGCGCTGTCTTTCTACCACTCCAGGTAGGACTGCAAAACTTGTCCAAAGAAGCTGACAAGACATGTCACAGAAACATCCCGTCACTCTGAGGAAGGCTGCCGGCAGCAATCGAAACATGTCAAGTTAAAATGAAATACCGGTCTGTAAATAAGAAACTCCAGGAAAATCTGCACCTATCTGCAGTAAGAAAATATATATTAAATATAAACTGTTTTACATAATTCCACCTGGTGTCAATAGAATTCATCTATTCTGACCCCTGTGAAGCCCATCATTTTTAATTAAGCTGTGAGTTCTGTAAGTGAGTCCAAGAGCTGCTGATTGGACAGTCCCATAAATTGTCACAATATGAATAATATATTGTCAACTGCAGACGTATTCATATTTAAAGATCTTCAAAGGGAAGTATCCATTGCGGAGATTATTTGGAGGCTCATGCATTGATAGAGGCGGAAATGTGTCAGCTCAGACGTATGGAAGCAAATGAGATGCTATATTTACTAAAGAAATATTATTCACAGTTTTCCTGCTACGCTGTAGAAAGATCTGAGTATTGCATAACACCAGTCTGTCTGAGCAGGGCCTCATCTCAACAAATTTTGGTTCAAACTAAATCTCTTCAGAAAACTTTGAAGTTGATTTTGGTTTTTATCACGTAAGTATAAAGTAATGTTGTCTTTGACCATATTTTTTTACTTTTCTTTATTGACTATGCAAATAAAAGCACATGCCACATTTGAAATTTGTTTTCATTCAGCAAAGGGTGTGTTTTTATATTAGATACCTCTCCAGTGAAAACTTTGAATAATCTGTCATAGTCACATGTTATTGACTGCCTGGTAGAAAATAGGGATGTAACAATCTCACAGTACGGTATTAACTGCACGGTACAGTATTTATTGCGATGCTGGGGGGGTGTTCACGATAACAAAACAGATTTTACAATAATCCTCAATCAGTCATTGATTTAATACTTTTTGTTATATTCTAAGGAATTAGGAGAGTAATTTATTTATTTGGGCTAAAATGAAGTCAAGTCCTGTTTCACTTTCCCAATGTGGACTGAAAACGTGAGAATTAGCTTTTTCTCATTTACTCATCTGCACTAATACTTTAATTAGCTCCTTAGCTTCCGTGTCATTGTAGAGAACAGAATATATATTTGTGACAGGGTTTCATACTTTGACTCCATCATATTAACTAACACTCTTTATCCTCTGGTGTCCGCTACAAAAACAGATGTATTTTTGCTGAAACATCTTGTGATTTCTGAAGCTCTGTTCTGAGGTAGTTGTAGAGAATTTGTTTAGAGTCTTTTCGTCTAACTAGACTTTTATCTGACACGTACTCAAAACATTTTGGTTTAAGTTACGTTTTCTCTTCTCTGTGTTTATGCTCTGCATTACACTTTACTCACAACACCAGCATCCAATATGTTAGCTGAGTGCAAAGCATTATGGTCTATGTAGTTTTCTCTGCTCTTTTACATTGTCACTGGAAGAAAACTTTTTTTTTTTTGCCTGGAAAACATCATCAATAACTTTCTATCCCTAGTAGATAATGTTCATTAATCCATCTGTCTATTTGCAGGCGGAGCTGGAGGTGCAGTTGGCACTGGAGCGTGAGGAGCAGGTCCAACAGGCAACCATCGTTGAGCAGGAGAGGAGAGACCGTGAGTTAGCCATGAGAATCGCCCAGAGCGAGGCCGAGCTCATCACCGAGGAGGGACAGTTGGACGCGGCCCTGCGCAGGTGTGATACCGAACCACACAAAGCTCTTCTCTGTTTCTGTAGTGTCCATGCCGGCGCCGTGTATTAAACCTGTTCTGTGTTCTCTCCCAGTCAATTCTCAGATCTTCCTATCTCCTCAGCCTCAGCCCAGGCCATGTAAGAAACGAGCCCTGTCTAAACGTACCCAACAGTGAATGACCCTCTCAGACACTAGCTGACCTGCTCTAGCCTTTCATTTAGCCGCTTCACATAAATGGAAAATTAAGCTACAGAAGTCCCTTGATTGTAGAAAAACACCCTGCTGTCTGACGTGTTTGTGGAGAATGGTCTTTTTGATCCAAAAAATTAGATGAGACCATAATAACCTGATCTACCTTATGTGTGTCACCTGCTTACCTACTATCTACTAATCAAATCAGACCAGAATCTTTTAGGGCTTAACTAACTTGGCCTAATTTAACCTTAATCACTTTAAACCCCTTTAATTGTAATGTATTTACTGTAAATACTGTGCTTTTAGAAGATTGCTCTTTGGCTGAATGTTTTAGAGCTTTTCTTTTTTATTATAAGGAATATGTGTGGGTTTTTACCAGTTGTTCCTACACCCGAAAAACAAACCATACTGTTCAAAGGTTTTAGAGGGAGTGAGTGAACGAAAGAAAGTATCAAAACAACATTGTTCAAGGTCCACTGTCACACTGTTTTAGGAACTGGGCATTTCACTGTGTAGGAGCAAAAAAAAAAAAACACTTTTAGACTTTTCTTTAGACTCAAAATAGAAAATGACTTGCTTGATGATGCTTGCCAGGCCAGTTAAGGGCACAGTGAACATTTTTCTCTTCTGCATATCATACCACTTTTTAAAGTTGGGGTTTCTTGAGGCAGTGCTGATAAACTGTGAAGCTTCATTGTGGCGTTATAAATTTTTTACTAACAATATCAGAAAGCACATTCATTCATCTTCTTCCCCTTAGTCCCGTTAGGCATCACGGCTGACTGGAACCTATCCCAACAGCTTTGGGCCTGAGGCGGGGTACTCCCTGGACAATGGCCAGTTAGTCACAGGGCTGACACCTAGGGACAGACAGTGACAGACTATTCACTCTCACATTCATTCACTAGGGACACTTTAGAGTTGCCAGTTGACCTATACATGCATGTCGTTGGGCGGAGGGAGGAAGCTGGAGTACCCGGAGAGAACCCACGGTAAGACGTGGAGGACATGCAGACTCCTCACAGAGAGGACAGAGTTGGCCGAGGATGTTCGAGTTTGAACCAGTGGTTATGAACAATTTCTGCCCAATATTGTTTTTATGACAGGGCAATAAAATGGTGGTTACATCCGGGCTTTTCAGCTTTTACTCTTTTTGTAAAAAAAGTAAACCCCGCCCAGAGATGTCATGTAGTAAAAACTTAGCTCTAGAGTCCGGAGCCCTCTATTCTACCAGGATGTTTACACTCGTAAAGTCACCATTGGATTTCTCCTTACATTTCTGCTTTTGGAGCCTGCCCTCTGGTGGACGGAAGTATATCGCTTTATAGCGCTGTATGGCGGCGCCCTTACTCGAGGACCTTTTAAGGGGTTCCATGAGAGAGCCTTGGTTTGAACTCACCTTTGTGCTGTGAGGCAGGAGCGCTAACCACTCTGCCACTGAGCACCGAGCCAAATTCAATTGTTAGGTCTCTTTAAATTCATTTATTTAGTCTACATCTTCATAGACTGATCGTAAAGTCAATCAGTCTATGGCTGCTCTATATTGTTCAAAAACCCAATGCAGGGGGTGGTCTAGTCAGTAAACACTGATCTAAGGAAAGCCAAGACAAGACATTTATTTTTGTATAGCCTAATATCACAGCAACAACAACATAAAGAGGGCATCAGGTGCTGGGTCTGTTACTGGAAACAGTTCTGTTGACGATGTCACAGGCAGTGTCTGGTACAGCTCTTGGATGAAGATAAACTGTAACCACGACGACATGTGACTCTCTTGGTACACAACAGGTCTCACTGCCACAGCTCCACAACCTGACACAGATCTTCTCTTTAACTGTAACATGCCCTCAATAGCACCATCAGTTGCTCACATACATGACAAGTCCTCCTCCCTGACTCCTCCTACTTGAGGCATCTCTACCTGATCAGAATCAGTGTCAATCCATTTAAGTCAACGATGAGTCCAAGATGTTGTTGTTTGAGTGAAAATTGAATGGCTGCACTCAGGATGGGAATTGTTGTTTTTCAGAAGAGCCTCAAGTTCGATGATTTGTCTTGGACATCACATTTTCCATAAATATACACATTCACAACCAGAACTTCTCCTTTCAAAGTTAACCACTGTTTTTTTTATTGTATGCAGCAAACTGAGGCTCTTAATGATAACACTGGCACCTAACTCAATTCACTGACATGAGTCTACTCAGTCAATATTAATAATAAATAGTAATGCTAATCTGAGTAATTATTTGAGCATCGGTAATCCGCAGCTCGGAGACATAAGCAGCTACTGGGACTGTAAATAGAGAAGGTAAATCCCTGGTATTACTGAATTAGCAGGCCTCGGCTCAGCGGGGAACTGGAAACAGCTGACACTGGGTCATGGCTGCTTCAGACAGCTCTGGGACTGTGTAATTAACACTGGGATGCAACATTTCTAGTACAGTTAGAGCTAGGATTGGAGTAGTCACAACCAGCCAGGACTACAACTGAGTTATGAAACTCAATTCAACATATTTGCCCATTGTGGGACAATAACGGTGTGTTTTCTAAACCACAATCAATCAACTCATTTAAATCTATAAAATGTTTACTGGATCAATAAAATATCATACTTTATGGTTATACATCTGCAGCAGTAGAGCTGCCTTTCCCTTGCAATGAATTCAGCTTGTGAACAGTGTTGACACATTGAAGTGCTGTAATATGTTAATCAACAGCCTCCAAGGGCTGTGTCAGCTTTTAGGGCTTATAATAAAATACAGAAACAATGAGGGAATGGAGTTTAATGCTGTGGACAGTTCGGCTGTGTTCACACTTTATTTAGTCGGCACGGAAACAGCAAACAGTCATACTTTTTACAGTTGGTAGCACAAACAGGGAAATTGTTCGCACAAGACTCAAGATGTTTTGATTAGAAAATATATATATCTTAGTATCTTTTGTCTAAAATATGTATCCTATCCTATTATTGTTCTTTTTATGATTTTCACACAAAATATGGGCCTTTTTGCAACAAATGCCAGTAAACTGTATTAACCAGAATAAAGGTTAAAGCAAAGGCATCTGGACATAGGTTTCAAGGTTCATTCCTCATCTGAGGAACATTTTCAATTCTGAGTTCAATTGATCTGAGAGCTGAGCTTATATCTCCAGAGGGAGGGGTTGAATTGTAAAATAACCGTGATTGGGCTAGGCTGGTCTGGTCTCTTTGTCGTTGAGAGTTGAATGGGCAGTGTGAGTCCTGAGTTGTTAAGCTCCTGTTGTTCATTAGCATGACTCCTCCCTTCAGCTGCTAAAGTCCTTCTGGAGTGTTTTGATACCACTTGCCAGCTATTTACAACAGTGTGTTAAAACCAAAATCCAAAGAGTTTCACTCTAGGACAATCATTCCTTAATCAATAATAAATTCAAT
The DNA here is from genome assembly GCA_024349245.1 of Neodontobutis hainanensis. Classification (NCBI taxonomy): domain Eukaryota; kingdom Metazoa; phylum Chordata; class Actinopteri; order Gobiiformes; family Odontobutidae; genus Neodontobutis; species Neodontobutis hainanensis. The sequence continues at coordinate 61,865 of JALDNG010000593.1, forward strand.
CTATAAATCTATCAGTTGATTTGGATTTGAAGCATTCATTATATTGCTTTAAGTCATATTACTTCAATATAATACTTCATCTATATACTTTATCTTTAAGATTTCTGCAAATGAACTTGGCTCCTGAGACTTAATTCATGCTACGGTTTGATAAATAACATCACTGTGAGCGCACTTTCTCAAACATTTCCCACCCACTCACTTTCTCCACTTCCCCTTTCGCCCTAGGGGCCCTCAGGTGCAAGCGACCAAGGCTGCCGCCGGTGTGAAAAAGTACGACCTCAGCAAGTGGAAGTACGCCGAGCTTCGAGATGTCATCAACACTTCTTGTGGTGAGAATTAACAGCCCAGATCTTTATTTATTTATTTTCGCTAGAGTGCACTGAAACGAGAGATGGAGGTGATGGAGCGATTAGTAGTTACTGTGCTTCGTTTTATTTACAGACTTCAAACTTCAAAAGTCCAGAGTGTCCAAAGTGACTATTAAAATATTCCCAACTGCAGATGTTTGGATACTAAATGTCATTGCAGCCGGTCAAAGGAAGCAGTGAAAAGAGGAAAGTCACACCATTACAACGAGAAAGCAGACTTCCACACAGTCGAGTCATTTCCAGTCAATCCTCCCTCAGCGTCACACATTTCTAGTCATTTCACTCGCTGATGCCTTTTGCTGTTAGACATTAGAGTACTCAGAGTTCAGATGTGCCCTGTAGAAACCCATTTACTTTGGGGTTGCTGTAATGGTCGCCTGATGCCGTCTTGGAGAAAGTGCCCTGGAGATATTTGATGCATTTTTGTTATAGTGCTATGTTAGAGTGACCGATTTAATGGACACTGGGTCCTTCTCCCAACATTTGTTTTTATTTATTAGGCACTTATGTCTTGAAAAGTCTCTCTCCCATGAAATAAAGTAAACAACAGTGTATTTAACCAGTCGAGAAGCATTTAATATAGCTCTGTTTATGCTCTGGTTACCTGTTTGAAGGCTGTTTGAAGGCTGTTTGTGCCGTTTGTGCTTTCAGTTATTAATAATCTTTATGTATGTGGCACTTTTCTAAACATAAGTAGTTGCAAATGCAAAATATTCAACAAAAAGATTGTTGTATTTAACCCTTATTATTTATTGTTTAAATTTTTGCTGACTAATGTAAAAACGACATTGGTCACATGGTAATCACATTGACACAATCACAACATGAGTGTGTAAATGAGTCGAGAACAAATTTCCCACCAACACATAAGAGACAGCAGTTTTTTAGTGTTTGTGTTATCTGTAGAGAGCAACAAAAAGTTGATAAAGCTTTCCTTAACGCAGTGCTGTATCCATTTGTGTACTCGCTCACTGGTTTTTGCGTTGCGTTCACAGACATCGACCTGCTGGCGGCCTGCAGAGAGGAGTTCCACCGTCGCTTAAAGGTGTACCACGCATGGAAGACCAAAAACAAGAAACGCACCGATGACTGCAGCGATCAGAGAGCTCCCAAATCTGTCATGGAATATGGTTAGTGTTTTCCATATTTTCCAGTGTATTTAAATACATATATCAACTCCAACCACATTAGAGGCACTTCAGGTTATTGCACGTTTATTCCACCAATACTTAAACTTTCAACTGGCTGATGAAACACCAAGGACTTTTAAACTCAAAGCTTTTTTTCGACCAACGCTGGCAGAAATATTTGCTCTAATTAAGCACAGACAGGTTTAGTGGATACAAATATGTGCTCTTGCTGCCCCGGTCTTTTCATTCAAACTCAGCAGAGCATGTTACGGGCCACAAACACTTTCAGACGGATGAGGAAACTCTGTTGGCTGTACTCTGAGCCTGTTTATCTGCTTTTTTTCTTTTGATACGGATGCTCTTGAAAGCCGTACGGGCATAACAACTATAAAAGCTGCTTTACCTTGATTTTTTTTTTTTCTGCCTCTGAGCTATTTACTGTGGATGCGTTCTGGCTTCTTTTTGATCTATTTTCTGAGAAGGATATTTTGCTGGCACAGTAAGGCCAAGCCCATGTGTATGAACTGACGTACGCTTGAGGTAGTTTGCTACATTGCAGCCCCTGAAGTCCAGAAAAGGGTGAAAGGGCAGCGTCCCTGTAGCTTAGTCGGTAGAGCACATGCCAAATACATGAGATACAAATACATAATCTGTCACCCTCCTGTCAACCTACTGTCCATCAAATAAAGGCAAAAAGGACAAAAATATCTTATATATAATAAAGAAAAGGGTGAAAATGTTTGTAATTATTTAGTAAACCAGAGGGGGGTTCTTACAAGGCTGAGGTTAGAATCACAGCTTTTATTTGCACAATACAGACGCAAGAACCTAAATAAAGTTAAATTAGCTGCATAACACAAATATTTTAGTTGCTTGCATAACACTTTAGTCAGTTGAGAAACAGACTTTTCATGTGGGAAGATCCACAAAAGCCAGACCAAACAGCTCAGGTGTGTAAACTTGTCTTTAATATTGTTGCTACTATTATTGAATATCAGTTCAATTCAACGGCTAGATGACCTGCCACGAAAGCTGCCTCATTCCGACTAGATACGCCCCCAATTCAAACTGTGACCGTCAGAGGAGAAGACATTGAAATAGTGAGCTGCAGGACAGAACGCCACAAGAACAAGACTGTACCATCAATCAATCTGAGTCAGATGAAACCTGCATCAATTCATTTGCTTTTTCATTCAGATAAACATTAGCCTTATTGTGAAAATAAAAACCAGAATGTTTGTGCAATGACATGATACTGCTTGCTCAAAACATTAACGTAATTATTTAGTAAACTGATAAAATTGTCACATTTTTGGGGCCTTTTAAGGTCCCATTAAGATAAGTCTTCTGTGCTACATGCATAATGCCATCTATAAAAACAACCCCAGATTTTTTGTGGATAATTTGGTGTACAGTGGGTATTGCCACCAACATATTACTCAGCAGGTCAGCTCTGGTAATTTAGTTGTTCCTTTTGCACAGTCAAATTGTATGAGGAGAACTGTACTATTTATATCCTCAGTAGTTTGGAATCAACTGTCAACGTGTATAAGACAAATAAGCAACAGATCTTGTTTTAAAAAGATGGTAAAAAAAAATGTATGATCTGTAATGAAAACTAAGTGTAATGAGTCAAATTGAAGGGTATTTATTATTTTGATAACATATTGTAAAAAGTGTAATGTGATTGTATATAATATGTTTTGATATTGTAAAATGGACCACAGGAAGATTAGCGACCACTCGTGGAAGCTAATGGGGTTCCAAATAAATAAATAAATAAATAAAAACATTAAAAGAGTGTAATTAGATTAAGGCACCTGTTTCTTAAAGCAGCACAAGCAGAGCAGTGGCTCAAAGAGGAAGCCACAGTTTGGTTCTGCTTGAACAAGTCTTTATGTCCGGTATAATACACAAGTACAAATAATACACTAATCCTCTGTGTGGGAACTCTTTCATGGCTACAGCTGAACAGAACCCGGCTCCTTCCACCACGACTCAGCATCAGGAGGTGGCCATGAACCGGCAGCAGCGATACTTCCGCATCCCCTTCATCCGGCCGGCCGACCAGTACAAGGACCCCCAGAACAAGAAGAAGGGCTGGTGGTACGCTCACTTCGACGGGCCATGGATCGCCAGGCAGATGGAGCTGCACCCGGACAAACAGCCCATCGTCCTGGTCGCAGGTCGGTTTGCAGGATAACGAGAAGGATTGGTTGATAATTTGGGAGAATTTTGGTGGAGATTGGTCACAGTAATGTTTTCTCTAACCCATCTTATTTAGGGAAAGACGACATGGAGATGTGTGAGCTGAGTCTAGAGGAGACAGGACTGACCAGGAAGAGGGGGGCTGAGATCCTGCCCCGACAGTTTGAAGAAATCTGGGAGCGCTGTGACGGAATTCAGTATCTCAAGAAGGCAATTGAGAACAAACAGGCGCGGCCCACGTATGCCACCGCCATGCTCCAGAGTCTGCTCAAATAAACGGCAGAGTAGGTCCTTGTAGAGTTTTGACCTTTTTTTCACAATAATGCTTTCAGTTTCCATATTTCTGTTTTTTAAGTTTTAATTTTGCGGTGCAACACCATACTGGTGTGTTGTTTTTTTACCTAAAGCTTTAATTCCCACTGAGGCCTTAAAGATGCTCTACTGCACTGAACCGAGACAGTCTTAATATGATATACTTGTCTGTCTAGATTTAGCACAAAGTGAGATGGTGAGAACAGGTCAAGCCTTACATGTTTGTCATGCCTTATGGATCTCTGAATCCAACTCATGTAATGCTTAAATTTGGGAACACATACATTTGGATGATACCATAAAATATGTTATGAAATATGAGAGGTGTAAGTAACAGAAATGATCAAAATTGGTGGTGTTTTTTTATCATTGCAGAAGTGACTAACATGATGAAAACACTTGACAGTGGTAGAGCGGTTGTCTCATAACTAGAAGGTTGGCAGTTCGATTCCCGCTCTCCCCACAGTTCATACTGTTGTTGTGTCCTTGGGCAAGACACTTAACCCCCCTTTCCTCCAGTGGTGTTCAAGCTGTAACACTGGTGAATGAAAGCTTAAAGCAAGTTGCTTTGGATAAAACTGTCAGCTAAATTAACATTTATTTTATGTAAAATAACATTTATCGAGCAACAGTAAATGTTGGTACTTCATCGTCAGAGAACTGGCTCAGGACAGAAACGGCAAAACAACGCTGCCGCTTAGAGTAATGTGCAATGATTATAAGGTAATTTATTATGTAAAAACATCAATTAACTAAACAGAGCCCCAGATCCAGCTGTGGATAGTGGAGGAACTAGGAAAAAGTTCTTCAGTCTTGCAGCCTCTAGAAAGAAGGTGTGTTTTAGCCTCGTTGTCCTGGCTGTGATGCCTTCTGTCTGGTCTGAGGGGAGCGGTGTGCACAGTGTGTGCTGGTTGGGATAGATCCTTCATGATGAAGGTGGCTCTGCGCCTGCACTGGCTGATCTAAATGTCCTCCAGGGAAAAAAAATGGCTGCTGTGAGCATTAACAATTTATAGTTTTATTATTTAGCAAGGTTGTGAGTCAAACCCAGGCCAACTCCGGTCTTTCTGTGAGTAGTCTGCATGTCCTCTACGTGTTACCGTGGTTTCTCTCCTTGGTACCCCAGCTTCCTCCCACCATCCAAACACATGAATGTATAGGCTAATTGGTTAATCTAAAGTGTCTCTGTGAATGAATGTAAGAGTGAATGTTGTCTGTCACTGTCTGTCTCTAAATGTTAGCCCTGCGACTAACTGCCCATTGTCCAGGGTGTACCCCGCCTGAGGCCCAAAGCTGCTGGGATAGGCTCCAGTCCCCGCGACCCCTCACGATTTTAAGCTGGAGAAAGTGAATAAATAAATGAATGAATGTAGCAAGTAGGCAGTAACAATGTGTATAGCAGCTTTAATTCACTGTGTTAACTGATGGTTGTTCACATTCATTTTTACTTTTCTCAAGTTTTCTCAATTAATTGTTGTTACTTCCACCTCTCATTATAAAAAATAATTATTTTTCATAGCTCTACCCCAGATTATACAGTACTTTTTTATAATAAATAATTTAATGTATAAAATGCAGTGTGTTGGGTTTATTGGAATAGTGCACTACTAAATTGGCCACTCTTTTAGAATTTTTAAATTGGCCAGATTATTAAAAGAAAATTTAATGTTTTCTTGACCTCCTAAATATGGAAGCTAGTTTAACAGACGCAACATCCAAGCCATGTTGTTACTGGGATTGTGAAACCTCACCACTAGATGTCACTAAATCCTACACACTGCTCCTTGAACATGACAGGTGTGGGTCTTCTCCCATTGCTGCTCTGAAAACATTTTTATAGCTGAGGGTTTGACTGTTGTTTTCCTGTTTGCAGTTTTGTGGGTTTGGGGTTGTTTTACACAAACTGATATGTGACTGTGTGTGTTTTATTAATTAAGCAGGGTATTTGACTTTGATCAGATGTAATAATTTAAGAATAATGCTTTTCCATCTCTTGTTATATGTTGGCCTTTACAATTATGTGGATAATAAACACTCCAGTCATGCTCAGTGTATTTGGCTCAAATAATGTGTGAGTTCAAAAATGAGAAGCACCGCTGATCAGCTGTCTTGAATAGGTCTAACATCTAAATAGGTCAGTAGATACAACAGGTTTTATAACGTTTTAATTTTAATGTAAAATATGTAAAAATTGTACAGCTCTTAGAAACAATTAGAGAACCATGATTTGACTTTGAACAGGGCATGTTGATAGTAATACAACAGCTATACAGTGAGTCAGCGGCTTTACATTCATTCTTTTTGGATGCATAATAGTTAACAAGAGCCACGTTAACAGTCTAAAGACCTGATACTCACATGTATCAGATGTAAATAATAAATACCTCATTGTGAGGAAAGACCAACCTTTGACAAGGGATACAGGAAATGTTCCTACATTTGAATATATATCTTATATAGAATAAATATGTCCACATTGAGACAGACCTAAGCCCCTCACTCTCAGTCTAACGAGACACGTCCATGACTATACCAATAAATAGGTCACATTAATCCCATTGGACTGGTCTACTGTGCCTGCCCTCTGCAGAAGGCATCACTTTTACACTTCGAGCAGTCTTCAATGGCTCAACCTAAACTTTAGTCACATGGGTCGACTACAAGGTCTCACACCACGGTTACTTCAAAGCAGTCATTATCTGATGCCCTCAAACGACAGAAGCTTCTGTGTTTGTTTGGTGGCCACGTCTGTAAAACAGAAAAATTAACAAAATTAGTAATAATACCATATTCAATGAACAAATCTGTCTTTGAAACATTTATGCTGAAGTGAATGCTAGTAAGAATGTACAGATTTTCAACTGCATATATTCCTTACCCCTAATACATTCTTTCATTTTCTATTCATTCATAATCCCTAATAAAATTTCTGCCAATACTTTTTATTTGTTGGTGTTTAGTAGCGCTGAAAAATGCTGTAAAATGTTATGGAGACACCTAGCATTTCAACCTTTTTTTTAATATCAGAGTATTACTACTACAGTTGCACTGGTCCATCAACATACTATACTTAATAAAGTGTAATCCATGTGATTTGTAATCATTTGAAGTGGGAAATGCACGTGATTAGCCTCGAACAGGTCTTAAGGTGAAAGTCCTGAGACAGCTGACTTTTCCTGCTGAATCAGAGTTTTCACTGATAGAGGGAAAAGGCAGGATAAATGCATCCTCAGCATGTGCAGAAGACAGACACAGTGTCTTCCTTAGGGATAAGGGTTTGTAAAACTTGCGTTGTTTGAGCAATGTACGTTTTACAGTTGTCCCTGCTGAGGAATGAATTTCTAAACTCATAAGAACACTAAATACACTTTTAAAATAACTTGAAATATTAGTAGTCAAAGAAAAAATTATTTTGTTACCATTCTTTTTTTTTTCTACTGTGGATATTGTTATGATTTTATTTCAATTACTGACATTTTTATACATATTTAAAAAGTCAAACTAATATGTAGGCCTACAAATTAAAAACTGTAAAGATGTAAAAAAAAAAAAAAAAAAAAAAAAGTATTGTTATGATTTAAATGTTCAAGGGTTGTTAGAATGTGATGACATCATATGGGTTCTGAGAAACTCTGACACCACAGCACAGCGTCACTCTGTTAAACCATTTGTCTCCTGACAATTCACACAGGTAAGGCAGCAGACTTCTAGTTTGTTTAATTTTTTTAGTGTTTTAAGAAATATAATAGCTAAAAAGAAGCATAATAGTTTAACGGTTAGCTTTACATTAATATTTATAGATCAAAAATGAATGTCGAGTCTGTGTTTCCAGAGGGACTGGTGGCGTTAGTAGAAAGTATAAATAGAGCCACATATCTGACACAACCAGAGGACTTACCCAATTTTTTGGCCAAATATACTGCAGATATTGTCAGGTATAGAGACTCACAGAAGGAGACTGACCCCACAGTGGTTGCTTATAACTACGAAAATTTGTTGTCTAAAATGTATTTTGAAAAAGAAATTGTAGAAGATGAGCAGTCAGAGGAAATACCCGATACAGACCCGGCACCCAGAAAAGTTAAAGAAGACCCTGATAGCCCCATCCAAAAAACAACACCAAAGCCTGTTCTGACAAGCAGTAAACCTGTGCCAGAACCAAAAGATGAGAGACCAAAGGGCATACCAAAGGTAAACTCTCCCACAGTCGCTCCCCCAAAGGCAAATACTAGTGCAGCCCCCAAAGCCCCACTAAAGCCATCTGACTCCACAGTAGCACCTAGTAGGGTCAAGTCAGAGCATGGTCGGCCCATTCCAAAACAAACGCCTAAATATGTTCCAACCAGTTCTAAACCTCAGCCCTCAGCACCCAAACAGGATGGCAGGAGGAAAAACATAAAAGCAGCTCCTCCAAGTCAGTCTGCAGCACCCAGAGGTGTCAGAGAACATCCCATCTCTGCTCGTCCTGTACAAAGAGGAACACCAAAAGCTGTACCAACTGCTTCTAGACCTTTACCAAACCAACCCAAACAGGGGGATGGGCAGAAAGGCCCTATGAAGCCTAAAATACCGCCTTCCACTGTTACCCTTGCCACAGGTGCCGCTAGAGTTTCCATGAGTCAAAAAACTGTTCAAACACCAATGAGAGTGAGTAATAGCATAACCCCAAAAGCCCCACTGAAACCATCACCATATGTTTCACCCACCATAGTCCCATCTCGATACCCTAGTCGCCCCGTCCCAAAACCAAAGCCTGTTCCAACCAGTGCTATGTCTTTGCCTAAGGCCCGCAAACAAGATGACAGTCAGAAAAGCCCGATCAAACACAAAGCACCTCGTTCCACTGCTGTCCCAGGTCAGAGTGGTTGTCCCATAGATACAGCAACTCAAAAGCCATTATCATCTAACTGTAAACTTGTCCCAAAACAGACCAGACCAGAAAGTCCAATCCAAACAAATGTAGATCCTTACACTGAGCAGCCTGTAGCACATATTCGGGTCAGGGACCTGGGTCCAGCCTATGCTGCTGCCTCAACAACAGAGGTTGCCCACAAAGGCAAAGTGAAACCAAAAGCAGCATCGACCCCGACTGAAACAAGTGGACATAAAAACAAAAGAGTTAGCTGGTCAGAATGGGCAAAGCGAGGTAATGTTCCAAGACATCAAGATGACATGGCAGTAAGTTTTCCTCACAGTTCGCACAGTTCTGGGTTAATTGCTCTAAACAACTCTGGACGGCTACAAACCTTCATCTCCACTTACACCTGCCCCCATTTTGCGCATACTGTTCATATCATAAGATACAAGCTCATGCAGACCGCTAACAACAAAATCCCACTTAGACAAATCTTGTGTTAGGCTAAGGGAGGGTCTGAGATGTATTTAAGTAACTGAACATCTCCAGGAGTACATAAGAAGTTAGAGGTTAGCGTTGGGACATAGTTTGGTGACGTTTCAGCCTTCACCTAAATGATTTTGGATGAAGTGTGAAACGTCTTACCTCTGAGACTATGTCCCGAGGCCTACTGCAAAACATATTAGGTATTCCAAGAATGAGCCCTTTTGCAGAAATCCCATGGAGTCTGCCATTAGGAAATTGAAGGTGAATGTGGGCAGTTGTACTGAGAACTTTTGCCAGAGGGAATATGGTGATCAGTAGAAGTCCTGTGTTCTACTGACAACTCCTTCCTAAAAGATCACCCTGAATCTCTTCCATTCTGCCTATAGTTTCCACAAACAAACACAAGCAAAGGATAGTGTAAATCACAGATAGATATGGCGCACTGAGGCAAAGAAAACAAAGACAATCACTTTAATTCAATGGCAACTGATTCAGTTTGTGATTGACGCAGAAGGAACTTACCTTTACACGCATCATAAAGCTGAAAAATAGTTAATGCAGATACAGATAAACACAATGAATAATATCTTTTTCTTTTTTTTCCTCTTTTGTTTATACCCATGTGTGAGCATTACCTGGTTGTGTGGTATGCAGTGATGGAAGTCCACCATATGCGACACTAACTTTTCTGATCTTGTAGTGTAGAGCTGTCTGGGGATCTATGAAAATACAAAGTACAGGCTTATTACATTTCTGTGCAGCAATAGAGCTCCGGCGTCGCATGACTCAGAGTGTTTTATCTACGTTAGAGTCAGGAAATCACGAGTGAGTCATGAGCAGCAGCAGTGTCAGCCTTCATCAAGCACTTTAATTTGAAAGTTATTATTGTTATTATTATTTTCCTTTTTTAATCCCTTTTGGGAAATGCATTGTCGGCAACCACCACCAGAAGGCGCAAAGCCCGTTTTTTTTTTATGTTGGTGGGTAAAACCGGATTACCCAGAAGAAACCCACTCAAGCCATTTAAGGTATATGTGAGAACTTCAACAAACAGGGGTTAACTGTTAGCGTTATAACTTTACTTTGTTAAATATGAAAGGTTTTTAAGGCTTGTAGAAATATAAACGTTAAAATAAAGATATATTTGATTTAGATCTTTTTTCTCTTTTTTTTATTATTACTTTATTTTCCTCTCCTCCTTTTTCATTATCCACAGACTGGAATATAAATAATGCTCAACTACAAATGTTTTTAAAACAAATAATTTGTAAAGTTAATAAACACCGACATGCTTGTCCTAATCCTCAATTGAATGCACATTCATTGATGTTTTATGATAATTGTGCCAGATTTTTTTCCTTTTTACATACATACTGTATTTCCCCATACACACATATATTCAGACATGTATTATGTACACATATGTAATATGTATGTAGCATAAAATAAAGAGCAATAATAATAATAATAAACATAATCTGTCAAGTGCATTCCCTGGTTGTTGTTTGTTTTTCTATTAAGGGTCTATTTAGTGGTCTGTCCTTAAGTTTCACGTTTTAGTCTTAATTAAGTAATCCTCCCAGATGTTCCACAGTAGATGACCCATTGACCATTTTTCTCTATCTACCATCTTTTCCATCTGTGCCATTTCTTTTATCTGTTTACTTACATGTTTCCACTTTTTAATTGTTTTAAATTGTGTCTTTCAATAGTCACTTTTAAGAGCACTTGTCCTTTATATTCTAAACAGATTTTTTTTTCTATCAATTTCCATTGGGTTCTTTCCAAACATTATATTAGAACATCCAGTTTCAGCACACACATTCTGTACAGAATTTTTCCCAATAAGCTTTTAAAATGGGACAAGACCAGACAATATGGATGTAATTTGTTTAGTTTTTTCCACAGTCTTTCCATCTTTTTGATATTTAGCTTCTGAAGTTTCTCATTTCAAATTTCCAAGCAAATTCTGTCCAAGACTGAGAGGTTGTAGTTTTTCGTACGGATACACTTACAGTATATTTTCCCAATCTGTGTGAGTTAACATTACACCCAAATCCTCGTAATGCCATCTTAACTTTTCATTCTGCTCAGCTGGTTATTTTTTACTATCCTTCTATAATGTAGTGAGTGCTGAAACTTGAGGCTTAACATTTATACAGTTATCATTTTTATCATCACTCTGAGAGGATGGAAGTCCGAGACTGTTTGTGTTTGTGCAATATGTAACTCCAAACTTGTAGATATCTAAAGAAATGGGAATGCTTCAGTACAAACTGTCTTTGTAATGTTTCAAATTCCAGTATTTCTTTGTAAATTGTTGCTATAAATAATTCAACCCCTTTTTATACCTTAATTTAACGGTTGCATCTTTTTGATTTGGACCAAAGTCTGGAACTCCACTTACATATTTCTCTCAGTAGAAATGATTCATTACCTATCTTCAGATTTCTAGTTTTTCAAGGATATTATTTACCCATCTATTTGATCATTTTTGCTGTGTATCGTTCTTTGTAAGAGATAAGAGTCTCCAACAGTCATTGTTGACTGTCGCATGAGTCAAGTGTAGTGGCAGCAAGTCCGAGTAGCTCCCGTGTTTATTTACTGTGTTTTTATGTATGCTTTTATGAATGAGTTGGCAGTGTGTGTGTGTTGTATGCTGTTGTATTAGATCCTGGACACTTACATTTCCCCTGATGGGGATGAATAAAGGGTAAATACCAGTGTGTGACTGTGGAGTGAATGGATAATGGACTCTGTAAAGCACTTTGAGAGCCTTGAAAAGCACTAGATATCTATCCATCATTACTTCTCTTGCCTGATTTTGACTATATAGCCACTGTTAAATTTCAAAGGGCATAGTAATAATTTTGTAGATTAGGAAGTGCCTTTCCTTTTTCTTTTGGCTGATTTAAGAGTTGTCAGTTTAGTCCTAGTCCTGTCACATTACCTGGTTTGAAACGGTCACCACAGCAGAGTCATGGTGGGACCCAGTAGCTGGTTGTCTCTTTCCAAGCTTTTAGCAATAGGTTTTTCACTTCTCTGTGTTAGATCTAGAGACCTCCGCACAACAACTATCCACAATGTCACAGTACTAGTCACAACTAGTACGTAAAACAACATATCCACGTTTGAATTCATGCTAATTAGCCATGTGCTTTTTGGTTTTGATTTCCCCAACTGCTATTTATATTCACTATTACTAATATATAAAGACATTGTGGCATGTATATTGTAAGTAGACTATAGTTGATCTCTTAAATGTCTATGACACATTAAATCATCTCCATATAAAGAATGTAGGGTTAGGGTTATAACATCAAGTCTATTGCAGAACAGGAAGGATCAGGGTCTACTGATAATGAAGGAGGTGGCTGGGGAGTTGAAGCATGCATTTGAAGAGTTAAGAGGCATAACAATTAGCATGGTTTTTAGATTGTAGAAAGAAAATATTGACTGTCGAGAAAGACATGTATTTGGCTCAATCGTAAGGTTATTTCATGGTGAGGAGCTTCTTAGACTGGTGTGTGTTAGTCATTAGTTTGACATGTTTAGTTGAGGTTAGTGACTTCAGTCATTGTGCTCGACAGCACTGTACCTCAATACTTAGATGGATATTTTCAATGGAAGTGTAATGCTCTTGTTCCGACTGTTGGGACTGTGAAGAAGCAGAGCTCGAAGGATAAGGCAATGTGGACACTTGAGTTAAAAACCCATCATCATTTTCAAATACTGGGTTCACTCTCAACGTATTCTCAAAAGCATAAGGAGCGAGGGTTTGCCTACAAGGTAAAAGACAAATACAGCATCACAAGATTACCAAACAAGAGCGCTGGAGTAAAGATTATATACTTACACCACAGTTACAGTCTTTTGGGGCTTGATGCATTTCTTGTTAATAAATATTAGGATGCCGATAATAGCAATGATGAGGCAGAGACTTCCTACGAGGCATGTTGCAATAACTGAAGGGTCCAGAGGCAGTGTCACCAGCTCATTGCAGCGTTCTCCGTGGTAATGCCAGTAAGTGCCTACAGGGCATCTGCAACAGACCCACAACAAACAAAAATGAACATGTAGGAAGAGCTTAACTGTAGAAAAAGTGGCACTTGTGTCATGTGTTACATAAAAATAGCATTTGTTGTGCATGATCAGAACCTGAGACATAAAACAGTGAGCCCATTTGAACTGAAAGCTCCACTACCTGATTGTCTTTTCTTTTCTCCGCCTAAGGACCTCTGCTGCTTCTCTTTTATTAAAAAAATAAAACTGGACTAATTTTTTCTCTACAAAATACTAATTACACCAAACTGGAGTTCAGAGCTTAGCATTAGCTTAGCTGCAACTTAACGTCACAACGGCGATTATCTCCTCCTCATTAAACATTACGTAATTGAATTGACAGTATTTATCACTGTTTTATGTTGTCTTCTTTTTATCTGTTTATTTGTCTGTATTTTTTCTATTTTGAACTGTTTCTTGGTTAAAAGACATTATCAGACATTTTGCTGAGAGTTCAGTTTATCCGCAGTTATGTAGCTTACAACACACAGTGAACGGGGGCAGTTGTGTGTGCTCAAAGCTGAACATATACTCAACAAAAATCTTAACGTCATACTTTTGTTTTTGCCTCCATTTGCCCCAAATCTGTGTTAGTAAGCACTTCTTCTTTGCCGAGGAAATCCATCCACTTCACCGGCCTATCAAGATTATGATTAGAGAGCTAATTTATTGCACAGGTGTTTCTAAGGCTGGCCACAATAAAAAGCTGCTCTAGAATGTGCAGTTTTATCACACAGCACAATGCCACAGATGTTGGAGGTTTTGAGGTAGCGTGCAATTGGCCTGCTGACTGTAGGAATGTCCACCAGAGCTGTTGTCTGTAAATTGAATGTTCATTTCTCTCCCACAAGCCAAAGGCGTTTCAGAGAATTTGGCAGTACATCCAACTGGCCTCAGAACCGCAGACAACGTGTAACCCCACCAGCACAGGACCTCCACATCCAGCATCTTTACCTCCAAGATCCATAGCTGCTGCAACAATTGTTTTGCATAAACAAATGATTTCTGCACCAATTGTCAGAAACTATCTCAGGGAAGCTTATCTTCGCTCGTCATCTTCATCGGGGTCTCGACCTGTCTCTAAAATGACTTGAGAGGGCAAATGCTCACATTTCATTGCATCTTCAGAGAGGTGTTTTCTTTAAAGAAGAATCCTAGTTTTCACTGTACAGGGCAGAAGGCAGACAGCGTGTATAGCGTTGTGTGGGTGAGCAGTTTGCTGATGTCAGCGTTGTAGATAGAGTGGCCCATGGTGGTGGTGGGGTTATGGGCAGGCATATGTTATGGACAACAAACATGTTGCAAAGATCTGTACACAATTGCTGGAAGCTGAAAAGATCCCAGTCCTTGCATGGCCAGCATGCTCACCAGACCTGTCACCTATTTGGGATACTGACTGGTTTTCACAAACCTGTACCCCCCAATAGAGTCAAACTGCCTTAGGCTGGCCTTTTATTGTGGCCAGCCTAAGGCACACATGTGTAATAATCATGCTCTCTAATCAGAATCTTGATATGATGGATCATCTCATCAAAGGAGAAGTGCTCACTAACACAGACGTCTACACATTTGTGAACAATATTTGAGAGAAATAGGCCTTTTGTGTGCATAGAAAGTCTTAGATCTTTGAGTTCAGCTCATGACCAATGTGGGCAAAAAGTGTTGCAACTGCTAAAGTGATCTAAATTTTGGTTCAGTATATTTGCTAGGTCGGGCTCACACAACACTCCTTTCAGCTTCTCGAGACAGAGGGCAGAAAATGAGGACAGGCTTCAAATATAGCACCACAAAAAATAAAAAAAAGATAAGGTTGTTTTTCAGTGTTTTATGTAAGTCATTTTTTGTTATTAATTGCAAAATGTCTGAATTCTTTGTGTCACAATACAAACTGGCTAGGTACACCCAGGTACTGTACTGGTCTCAGCAGGGCTCTAGGCTAACTTTTTGCTCTTGTTGCACTGGTGCGCTTAACTTTTATTTTTGACCACAAAGCATTTAATAACATTCTATCAATCTGTTGTCTAATAACAAATCCAACAGAAACAGGTCAAACAGTAATCTCACCAACTAAAACAAAGTCTTGCCTACAGTGCCCTACATCTTCTTTTAAGAATGTGTTCAACAGGATGGTGCTTCTTTTCAGCAATGTAAGGTTCACTTGCAGATGTAGAAAAAAGGGAAGACAAAGTAAGTGAACTGTGCTGGGTTCTGTGGAGCTTTAACTGTAGAGTTCATAAAGTAGATGAATGCAAAGACTGTAGCTTGTATGTTATAACAGCAGAAAACTAATGAAAACAAACATACTGTACTAATGTACAGCTCTGTTCTGTTCTGCTGTTCCTCTGCTGCACTGGACCTCTTTGTTTGTTTCACAAGTACTTTGTACTCCACAGACCTTTAGTTGTGGCACTGTATAAACTGTTCTTAGACAAAACTTAAAACTATAAACTGCCCCGGAGAAGCAACGTGCCCACCATGGTATTTGTTTTGAGTAGTTTTGTTGGTGAAGTGGAGCTCAACGCACTCCCGGCTCAGAGAGAGGAAGGGGTAGCAAGCGCTTAGCGGGCGGAAAAAGGTTCATTGTGTACGAGTCTCAAAATGCGAGTCCAAGTCAAGTCCCGAGTCTTTGGACCATGAGTCCGAATTGTGTCTCTGTCTGTATCGACTCAAGTGCGTCTCGAGTCCAAGTCGCTTTGACAAGTCTCTATCTCTGAATTACAGCTGTTGGAAATGTTAGGGTTGGTGAGTCTTGTCTGTATTGAATAGGCTACATGCACACACCCTGTGCTATTGTGTGTAGTAAAACATTTAATAATGATCTTAAGTGTTGTACAGAGCTCTTTATTCAAAACAGACAAACATTATTGGTGTGTCCCTTCACTGTCGCCTGTTTCCTCGTTAAACGCAGCGCTCGGTGCTAAAGTGCTCAGATATGAATGCATATCTTTCCATGTTAGGGTCATGGGTCTCGGCTCCTCTCAGCTCCTGGGACAGTGGGTAAACCACCACAGTTAAGGACCCCCAGAAGTGTATTTTAAAATGGACCGAGGAACCATGCTGTGCTGGCCACCAGAGCCGTGAGTAACACACTGGCTTCAACCGGGCAAAGGTGTAGGATTTAAAGACACAGTATAAACCTGCTCTTGGTACACTGAAGTAAAAAAACAAATATTACACTAACAAAATAAATAAATCCGTTATTATTTTTCTTAATTTTGTTATAAAACTTAAAGGAAAAAAGTGCACTTTAATCCCAATAAATTTTGAAGCTGACAATCTAAGTGTCCACTATTCACTGAGTTGTTGTAAATAAAAGATGACTGTGGACAGTGGTAGAATGGTCACTTAGCGAGCGTATTTGCATTACTGTGTGTACCTGCAGGTGGCGCCGTGGCCTGGTATGATCTCACACTGCCCCCCGTTGAAGCAGTAGTCGGGCTGCAGAGCACAGGCGCTCTCACAGGGCTGGCCGTCCAATGTGCTGTAGCCCGGGTCACACAGACACTCCGCCTCTCCGCTCCAGCCGCTCACCACGCAGCGCGAAAACTCATTGCACGCTAGGAATTTACAGGGGTCCGCTTGGTCAGCTATGAGGAGGAGAAACAGTGCAAAGGAGGAATTATATTGTGAATATTAATGCAGTGAGCAGCATGTATCTCCTGGTGTCTGAAGGATGAGCGCAGAGATGGAAGATTGATGTGAGGAGAGGTCTTTAAAAGAAGGTGTGTTTAATGAGTTCGCATACAGTCATGGAGTCAGACAGAAAGATTTGTACCACACTTTCAGAATGCAGAAGACAAGCTGGTAAAAAAAAAGCCCTGTTGAGAATAGGCTCTTTGACCTTGCAGCACAGTCGAGCCTACCCTGAGTCATTTTGTACATTTGGTTTTTCATCAGCTGCATGGACAGGAATGACAATTACACTGGGTTCATCTGCACTTTCAATTTCAGATGTCCATACTCATACATGCTCATATTTTCTGGCCTGGATATTTCTCATGCCATCTCAAAACCATTTCATATTTATAATGCTCTATTAGGCCCCCAGTTGATTAGTGGGTAGAAGTAGCTTGTTGAGAATAAACATCAGAATATTGACAGTAAATAATGACAATAATTAAAAAGATCCATATTTGTGAGTGGCTTTTGGGCTGTTTATTTATGTCAGTAACGGTTACTGAAAAAGATCAGATTCATACAAATGATAAATTAGATAATGTTTTTGTGATCAAGGCGGAGACAAAGCCAATAAATTCATTTAGCAAAGTGTGAATAGCCTGTTTGAGAAGTACAGTTGAGCTCATAGGTTTACATGGCTACTAAAAGTAACCCTCCTCACCTGTGATCTGTTTGCTTGTAATCAGTGTGTGTGTATAAAAAGTCAGTGAGTTTCTGGACTCCTGACAAACCTGCACTGACGTTTCTGTATTCTGAGTCATGGGAAAAGCTAAAGAATTGTCAAAGGACCTGTGGGAAATGAACTGTATAAAACAGGAAAGGGATATAAAAAGACATACAAGGAATTAAGAATGCCAGCAGTGTTCAAACTCCAATTAAGAAGTGGAAAATGAAAATGTCAGGTAGACCAACAATAATTTCAGCCACAACTGCCTGGAAAATTGTTTCGGAATGCAAGGAAAAACCCACAAATAACTTCAGCTGAAATACATGACTAGTAAAAATTACTAGAAAAAAGTGGTGCGGCTTTTTTTTTTTGGTGCAATAAGAAGGCACTTAAGCAGAGCTCATGAGATGCATGGTCGTAAAATCCATTACTAAGCAAATGCCACAAAGCATCCCGCTTACAATAAACCTAAAAGCACAACAACAACAAAGTCATTTGGAGTGATGAGACCAAAATTGAACTTTTTGACCACAACCATAAACATTACATTTGGAGAGGAGTCAACAAGGCTTCTGATGAAAGGCACACCAATCCTACTGTTAAACATGGAGGTGGATCGCTGAAGTTTTGGGGATGTGTGAGCTACAAAAGCACAGGAAAAGATGAATGCAGAATGTTGCTGAGCATGAGACGTACTTGGACGTTCCAACATGACAACAATCCAAAGCACAAGGCCAAGTCGACCTGTCATTGGCTACAGCAGCATAAAGTGAAGGTTCTGGACTGTCCATCTCATTCTCCTGACCTCAATATCATTGAACCACTCTGGTGTGATCTCAAATGTGCAGTTCATGCAAGACAGCCCAATAATTTACAAGAACTGGAGGCTTTTTGCCAAGAAAGATGGGCAGCTTTACCATCTTAGAAAATAAAGAGCCTTATCCACAACTACCACAAAAGACTTCAGCTGTGATTCATGTTAAAGATGACAATACACAGGATTAAGAACTGTAAACTTTTGATCAGGGTCATTAGGGTAGTTTCTGTTGTCATTATGATTTAAAAAGAGTAAACACAATTGTTTGACAATAAATGGCTTCACCCAACCACTAAATATGAGTGAAACAAGTTGTTTGTGTTATCATTCATATTCTCTGAAAAATGACCCAAAATAAATCACATATTCTGCCAGGGTATGTAAACTTCTGAGCACAACTGGATGTGCCCACTGTTTGCTGGGGAAATACTGGTTTGTGCAAAAATAAAGCATAGAAAACTCAACATTCAATTTAACTATTAATCCCCAAGAGTTAATTCATCCCCAAAAATAATGTTGTCACGACAAAGAGCCACACTTTTGTTGTGTTCGAGTTACACAGCAGTGGCCTGTAGCTTTTGCAGCTGGCGACTCTCAAACTGGTGAATAAGCAGACATTTCCACTGCTGATACTATAAAATGCACACTGATGCACGTGTACTCTGCTCCACTTCATGCCACTATCTGCTGTTCCAAAAGTCTTGTTGTAGATGGTGCTCTCTTTGTGATACAGCATGGTTAGTGCTAAAAGCCCATCTCGTCTATCGGATAGTATCTAATACCTTTCATCCATCCATCTAGCCATCCATTTGTTACTGCTGCTTATCTTCTGGACTGCTTCAACGGACTGCAGTCATGTTATTAACACATATTCCACTGTGTTCTTGAATAATTCTTGAAATAACACAGGGCCAGCACTGCCCAGGTGCAGTAGCATGTCTTTTTAAAACAGTAAGAAAACAGTAATGTAATCATTTATGAGTCTGGGTAATTTATCCTGGGGCAGTGTTTTTTTATGTGCATAAATTCTAATTATTAGAATAATAATTCTAATAATTGTATGTTTGCCTTAAGCTAAGTTTTCAATGTTCATTTTCGAAAGTCTGTACTCTCACATCTGACACTCACTAAACTCTCATTTACATACTCTGGACCCTGAGTGAGTTTGAGTTTATTCAGACAGTTATTTATTGCACACACTTGACCTTAGTAGAGCAGGCCCAGTGTTTTTATTCCATCAAAAAAGAAAGGTGACTTTTTCATTCACTCACAGGACACTGACCCAACAGAGTTATGTGCACACCAGAGAGTCTCACCTTGTTCGACCTCTAAAGAGCGACTGTCGATCTGGATGTCGAGCTGTTTGGGGGTGGCGTTGCAGAAGTCTTCCAGAACGCAGTGCACCGCCTCGGTCACGTTGTACGGCACTGCTTTGTTCAGTTTCATCTTGCTGTTGACTATAACGCTGCCGTTCCGGAAGCTGAGAATCTCCAGGGCCTTAAATCCAGTCAGATTGGTTTCCAGATATGGAAGTAGCTGTTGGAACCAGACAGGCATCGTTATTATTTGTGAGTGTCAAATTTTTAACACGTGTTAGTAAAATGTTGCAAATCTAAACAGCAATACACAATTGTTTAAAGGGATTATATGAGTTTTTGATGTAAAAAAAAATAATAAAACACTGAATAACCTAAATGTCACACAAATGGAAAGATATTCTAATAGGCCTTGTGCCAAAGGAACCTCTTGTTTGAGTCAGATTGAGAGCGCCGAGGCCTGAGCACTGCTGTCGCTGGAAACTCTCAAGAGTCAACCCAACATAACTCTGAATCAATTCAATGTAGAATTTACAGTTTCTTACAGAACTGTTTTGCACTTTTTTGTTGCTGTTGTGCAAAATTCCAAAGGAGGGCAGGTAGTGATTCTACTCAAGAAGTCTGTGGGAAAATGCTGATATTTGGATTCATTTATTGTTGTCACAAGGACCATTTCAAGACTTTCTATTGTGTTCCTGAGGTAGTTGTCCACAAAAGGTGAAAAAATGCTTTTCCAACGTTCATGAAAAGATCCCGCATCTCAGGGAATAATTGGACTTCCAAATCTATATGTCCAGAAGCCTTCTTCGAAATGAATATGTCCTGGATGACTGAGAACCTCCATAGACATTCATTTATTTATTTATTCATTTACAACTTATCTTTTGTTGATTTGAACATTGTAACATCTAACATAAGCTTGTGTATACACTGAAGTTAGAGGGGCACATAATGACAATGTTAAAGGGCTGGGCTCTCTTATTGCTTTGAGAGCTAACCCCTAACGCTATGGACCAAACCACTAACTAATAAATTTATGTCTATATTCTCTCGTAGGATTTTATTTGTCGTTTATTGCAGAAGGACATCGGAAATACAAAATAACTGCTTCCATCCATTGCCTCGATAATTAATAAATCCTCCTGCTCTCCTCCATCGAGTAGAACTGAATCTAACATGTGTTGATTTTCATTTTGTATCTTTCTCTTGAAACAGCGTCTAAGCTCAACACACTACGGGCTATCCTCTATCTCTGCTACAGCTGCTGTTTACTCTCTGCCCTCCTTCTGATTTTTTCACGTCACTGCAAAGGGGCTTTTTACCGTTTCATACAGAACAGTTTTTTCACACAAATTACAACACATTATAATAAATTCTGTGGTAAATGAACCTCACTTTTCTGTAGGACTGGGGGCAACTGGGGCTGAGCATCACAGCAGCTCTCTACTCCATCTAGTGGCACAAATGGGAATAAAACAGTTTTTTTGTTTGGGGGGGGGGGGGGGGATTTCTTAATATTAGCTTAAATTCTACATATAGTCCCTTTAATTTATTAGAATAATAAATCAATTGCTCCAAGTGTCAACTAGACCAGTGTTTCCCAAACTGAGGTCCCAAAAGTGGGTCACAGTCTGTTATTGTTTTAACATGTGCAAAATATCCAGTAGTCTATGTGCAAAAATTAAATGATATTTAGACCATCACTTTTAATAAAACAATAGTATCATTAAGCAATAAAAAATATGGAGCATGCACAGTGCTTCATTTGTAAAGCTAGAGGTAGGGTAACACAGAGAGAATATTAAGGGGAAATATTCCCCCAGCATCGAGAAGGAAAAAAGTAAAGGAGTATGTTGTTATGAAGACTGCATTTTAGCTTTTTGAATCTACATTTACATTTACATTTATTCATTTAGCTAACGCTTTTATCCAAAGCGACTTACATTGTTCTACAGTAATTACCAGTGTTACAGCCACTGGAGGCAAGGTGGGTTAAGTGTCTTGCCCAAGGACACAACGACAGTATGAACTGTGGGGAGAGTGGGAATCAAACCCCCTACCTTCCGGTTGAAGGACGACTGCTCTACCCACTGAGCTAAATGATGCCATTTTATTAATATTATTATTACTGAGGTATAAATAATATGTACAAAAACAGACCACATTAACTTTTACTTTAAGAAACATTTCTTGAAAAAAAAAAAAGGTTTGGGATCTAAATAGGTCCCGATTTAGGAGGTGGCGGAATATATTCTCCCCATGTTCCCCACAAATTAAGCACTGACCATGCGGTCACATAAGTCAAATTTAGCCATGATCTGTGGATTTTAAAACAAAAAGAAAGTTTAGGAAACGCTGATACAAACCGTCTAAAATCAGAGACCAGTTTGGTAAGTTACTACAGCATCAGTGACAAAGCAGAACCTACTGCAGCGTTGCTTTCACAGTGACACAGCTGTTGAACTGGTGAATTATTCAGGTCACATTTTACCGTGTGAACGCTATGAATAGTCCCTAATTAAATTTTTAATGCGGGCATGAAATTCATGCCATTACTGCACTGACTCTGTAACTCGATCTGGAAAAAAACTAAATTAACATTAGCATTAAGTATTAGAACACCCAACCGACGTGCTCATTCCAGTCACAGCATCAGAGAACACACAATAAAAGAGATCTGACACTCTCAGAACAACAATAATGAAGGCAGCTTTGGCACAGGCTTTTATCTGAAGTGCCCTACAGTAACAAACAAATGCTATTGTTGGGCCTGATATCTCTGCATTTAAAGTTCACTACAAACATCTGTGCGATAACTAAAACTCAGGGTACTTTAAACTCATAACTTGCATTGTATCGCACTCCTGCCTTCAGAGTATGAGGCCGCACTGATGACGGTGGCGATATTTGAGCAAGGGAGGAAGTGGAGCAGGAGAAAGTAATGGACCTGCATCAGCGTTCATCGATCTGAAGTGCTCCTCCTGAAGGGGGCTTGCGTCGGGTTCACACGAGGCCCACATCAAACCGGGCGGGCGAGATTACGGTGCTGAGGTGAGCCGGCTGTCGAGCAGGAGATAAGGAGGCCTAAAGGAGCTCTGCACTGATCGGGTTACTCTGCACTTATCACAGGCCCACATTTTGCCCAAACTTCACTGTAGCTCATATTCTCAGAGAGGGGAGAACGAGGCAGGACACAAGCCCACACTTCGGCCATTCCATTGTTTTCAGACCCACTGGGACATGTACAGTGTAGATTACAGTACTCCCATATGTTCCAAAGGTCTAAGCGGCCCGCCATGCATCAATTTACAGTGCCATAAGCATTGTTTCCACTGTAGCGGCATGGCATGAGTCGGGTTAGTTTGGGTAAGTTTCCATAGACAAAAGGGCCACAAAAGTGGTCCTAAAAAGTGTACTGTAACATACCACTTCCAAGGGCAGAGGTGATGAACCTAAAAATGAATTATAGTGTTGGCAAGTTGCTTTATGCAATGGTAAATTGCGTCTGTGTGAGTGATAAGTTATTCTACTCACGGCCGAGTGACATTTTAGCAATTCTTTGCTAGAGAAGAACTGATGAACTGAGCTGCTGCTCCCCAGAAACCCAGCTCTGTCGTGTTTTTACTTCACAGCTCAAGATGAAGCTCCCTTTTAATGATGCAGGTCTTGTTTATGAGGACACAGCGAGTGTTCCTACAATAATCTAACTAAGGCCATTACACGCAATGTTGAAATTAATTAAAAATGACTTAAGGCAAATTTGCATAAATCTTTCGCTGTAATTGAGACAAACAGAGTCAATTACACATCCTCAGTGATGCACGCACCAGACGGAGTATGCTTTTGTATCAAATTTATTTTAGGCTCAATGCAGTCCTTCCAACACCACTGCCACCACTGATGATGTCACCAGCAGCCCCCGTCAACACCCCTGACACACACCTACTCCAAGTCTGTAGGAAACACTGAGATTAGACACATATCTGAGCCAGGCTTCACAACAAATCCCAGTGGACTACTGGACAGATACAAAGCAACCTGAGTCATTCTACTTACTGCAGCACACACACAACCGAGCGTGCACATGTATCTACTGGTTCTTTTATTACGTGCAATAAAACCAGTGTTGTCTACAATGCAGAAATGAAATGTGGCCAGCTGCTATGATTTACACAAAACACCTAAAGTCATTCCAAACTCCAATGTCCATTTTTATTGGTTGCTTCACAAACCAGTAGGTACAGGAGTAATGGAGGGCTGTGGGCAGTGAAATGGGAAATGCACGCTACATGGTTTAACAGTTCAGAGATGTATATATGACAGAAAGTAAGAGCAGAGCCACAAAGGATTTGGTTCATTTAAAAAGGCTGTGTTATGGATCCCATTCTGCTCTAAAGAGGCAGTATCTGTGGTAACAGTCAAACTGAGAAAAAAGGCTATTCAAGTCACACCCAACCAAAAATATTTTTTATGGATTAAAGCATACTTATGTACTTTGCCTTTTTTTGTCCCAGTTCAGAGAAATAGGATAAAATGACAGTAACTAATTCAGAGGCTTGCCATTGTATTCATGTGAACTTTGTAGTTAATCCTTGTTTATTTTAATTATATTTTTAGGCATCAAAGGTTATTACCACACAAAAAAACCCTAAAGCCATTTCTCCCAGTTTAACTGTTATCAGATACTGCACTCTGCTGCACTGTTGGTTTTGTTTTAATCATTTTCTGTGATCTATAAGAACATATAGAACCTCTTATCTTAACACAAAGAGCCCATGTAAATGAACCCTGTCCCTACAGACACACTGATAACAGACAGGTAATACTCACCTGTTCAACCGTCTGAGCAGGAAGACTTCTACAGAAGCTAAATACAAGGGTTAATGCACCTGGTTTGAGCAACCTTTAAAACCGGAGCTGGAGCAACTGCTCAGTTATCTGTCTGGACTTTAGTCTGTAATGTGCAGGGCCTCTCTTATTCTCTCAAAAATTATCAAAGCACTTCATAATCCATAAAACAAACTATTGGACATAAAACTCAAACAGGCATCATTCATGTCACTTTTCCTACTACGTCATAAGAATTAGTATTTTCAGAATTAATGCTCCTTGGCAACTGATCAGACAAATACTTATTTATATGGTTGTAATGGTTTTAAAGCTACTATGAATGTATTCTGCAGTCTATAGGAGCAACAGGAGGAACAGCACCCACAATACAGATGTCCATGGAGCTAATCTGATCTGAGCCATTATTAGCCCTGCGTGTGTGTGTCGCTGGAACTGACTGGCATTACCTAAAGCTTCTTAGCACAAGTCAGAAACCTCACCATGAATAACTCGAACCAGGTCTCATGATTCAAACTACCTCCACCGACCTTTAGCAACACAACAACAATTGACTCTTATCTACAGCTATAAGGATTCCAACTTTCAAAGTCAAAGCCAAAGTGTATTAAAACAAACGGTATATGGTTTTATAAAGTGCTTTCATTACATATTGAATCCCTCGTTATAAAATCTCTGGGCAGATCAGTCCAAATGGGAAATAACACTGTATACATTACACTTTTACACAAAATAGTTTTTTTCAAGACAAAGTATGTGTAAAAATATTTTCCAATAAATCCAGACAGAAATAAAGTCACCGAAAGGTCAAATTCAACCTGGCACCAATTGAAAAGGTTATGAATGACTGCATGTGTGACAATGTAAAAGCATATAAATGATTTATTAGTTGTGTTTTTGTGGTGCCCAGACTTTGTTGAGGGTTATGTATCACAAATAAATAGTCAGTCATAAGCAACTGCAATAAGAATATCTACTGTTTGTACAGATGCTGTTTCTAAAACACACAATATGTGTTATCAGCTCAGGTTGGTCGGGTGACCTGCTGTGGAGGATGTGTCTCTGGTTCCTGTCAGATCATCCGAGAGCTACTCATGTTCAAACTAGGGATGCACAGATCTAACTTTTTCAACTCAGATCCAGATACTGAGCTGGGTGTATGACTTTACCAAAAGCATTGTACAGAGTCAAGGTTCTGCAGGGATTCCATCAAATCTTTAAACTATGTATAACAAAGTATAATATATAAAACTGAAAATAAGTTCTTTATTTATATTTATGTGAATTAGTCACATTGAATTTTAATAAACCTAAAGTGTGTTCAGCTACGGTGAGCCATATGGAAGATAGAATATTGTATATATAATATATAATAATTATATTATATATATTATTATAATAATATAATGGTTATGGTTCTGCCGTGGTAGTGCACTGCTTCACGGTATGTCTTTGCTGAACGAAAATTAAAACGTGCTCTCCAGTCAGTGCATCACTCATACATAGTTAAAATAATAGGCTACTAATAGATTGTAAAAAAAAACAAAACACTAAAACAATAATATTTAAGAATAAAAACACATAAAAAACCCACACATACATCAAACAAAACATTGGTTCAGACATGAACGGTGCAGAGAATAAAGAGAAACTAAATACAGCAGGGTTAGCCACTGATTAGTGAATATTCCTATTTTATTAGCCTTTTTACAACTTTTTATAAAAAAAGAAATTCCAAGTATATTAAACATATTGCATTATGAACTAAAATAAATTTAAATTACTGCATTTTTCATAAGATGAAGATATTTACATGCTTTTTAAAAGTCTGTCTTTAGTCAAAAAAGGCAATAGTTATTATTGCTGTAGTGTACATGTAGCGAGTAATTTATATTTATTTAAGGCCATGATTAAATATTAAAGGGTTGTTAGTAACAAGTCACATTTGCTGATATCAGCAGTGACCACCTCTTTATACTCGCTAAAATGAGGTCAACTGAACATTAAATAATTAATGAATGTCCATTTCTTAATCTCATATGCAAAATGGATATACCACAGATTTCTATGCTTATATTATCTTGTATTGTCCCAGCTTTTGTAGAAAACAGGGTTAAGTGAGTGTAAACTAAAATGTCTTTACTGAAAGTGCACACTTAAGAAGTGTTAGGATTCTTTAAGACTGTAGGTTAGTTAGAGAAATGGAAAAGTCTTGGCATTAGTTGTAATTCCAATATGGAGGAACATAATACCGGTATGGAGGCTAAAGTCGTTTGTCTCTTAGGACCCGATTTACTGGAAGCTCCAGGATTTGGTGGGTTTCTCAGCCCAGAGTGCTGTGTCTGAGTAAAACAAAATGGTTTAACTGTTTTTGGTAAGGTGCATGCAGTGGTTTGTTCAAATGTGAAGCATTTGTAAACTGCAATTCTCAGCAAACATTTGGCTGTGGAGTAATCAATTTTATAAAAATAACATTTATTGATGAAAAAATAAAAAAATAAATCAAAGTCCTCATTCTAGCATGACCACCACTGACACAGATTAGGACATTATAATCAAAGTAAACCATATTCTATGTACATAACAATACCTGAGGCCTTGTCTCCATCAAGCAGTAATATGACATGACTGATTCTGGTTCTGTGTTTCCAGTGAGGCTGTGCAGAATGATCAAATCATATAATACCCAATATCTATGAGAAAGATGGCTATAACAAGGAATACTTGCAATATATGAAACCGCTGTGCCATAGCAAAAGTTGAATGGTTAGTTCTAGTGGAATTGCTGTTCTTCCAGATATGGACAATACAGTAGTCGTTATTGCGGTATAAATAAATTTGAAGTATCTTGCACAGGCCAGCAGTGTCAGCTATGGAAACCAGCCTCTTGCTTGTTTGAGTTGCACCAATACTGCCATTTATTTCAGCAAACGCCACTGAAGAGTCAGGGCTTTGTTGATAAGGTGCTTGATAAAGATCTAAAGGTAATGCTTTGGAATAAGGTCTGATTAGAAACTGTTCACAAAGTATTAGCAAATGATTCATTGGATCTCCTTTGGCCTTTACTAGACATTTAATAAACAGTTATATTATTTGCAAATCTCTTTTAAATGTGTCAATTAAAAGTCAAATTTAAAAGAGATTTGCAAATATGTAATGTTTAATAACAAGTTCCAGGACAAGAGGAAGAAGAGGGATGAAGAAGAGGGATGAAGTCTCTACATTAGTTAGCTTATAAAACACACATTTACAGTAAATGCATTTATTTTTTCTCTTAATTTGTTATATATTTGTTCAATTATTGTCATTCAACATGTAAATACACAAGCAAATTAATTGTGTTACTCAGATCCAGCAGCATACAATGGGGCAATGGGAATGGGTTTTTCTGATCAGCCTCTGAGAAGATGCTGTATTTTAGCCTCGTTGTTCTGGCTCTGGGGCTGTGTGAACACTTTCTGTGCTGGCTGAATGAATATTAGAGCTGAGGCCGGCCCGCTTCAAGCCTCCTCAGAAACTTTTAATGACACAAGTAAAAAAAAATTAAAAGATGCCCACTGTGTTGGCGGTGACCATCATACGTGTTGATATAGTAACAAGTAATACTTAATTAGGTAATATTGATGAGCTTATTGTATATGTTTTCACAAAGAGCTTACTAACCTTATTCAATGTCTAATATACATTTAATTAATCATTTGCTAATACACTGTAAATAGTTTACTAACAAAAACCCTTAACAGATCAAAATAAATTGATGTACTCGCTTCTGAACTCAGCGCTGATACGTATAAGTGCTTGTTATCATTCTATACAGTACTGCTTGTTGGAGACAGGGCTTTAATCTGAGAGTTCCATGTTTTTGACTACTGCTACCAGAGCAAGTATGACAACAGCACATGTAGAAGCATGATATCCACCATGAAAGCCTGAGTACCTACCAGCTCCAGGAAGGTATTCTCCAGTGACTTATACTCGGGCGAGTTCTTGTTGAACAGGTCGTCAGTGAACATCATGTTGGTGACCCTGAGGCTAAAAAACACCACTAACTCTTTCCTCTTATTCAGCACTGCCATCAGAGGGGTGCTGGCTTGTCTCATGGCGGGCGCGGCCGTGGATTCGTAGGGCCCTTCGTCGGACTCTGAGGGAAATCCGCTCCCACTTTCTTCCTCCAGGAGCTCGGTTGCACCAGGGTCTGTTCCATTCTCGTTCCACTCCTCTTGGACTAGGATGTTTTCTGGGTCCGTTGGGGCTGGAGGTGCCACACTGTGACCTTCGCTGGACTCACTGCTCGCCTCTAGGACTTGATCACTCTCTGCGGTAGGGGCTAAAGAATCTGGTTGAATGCCTTGTACAGCGTCATCCTGAGAGACCAGGACTTCAGCCTCTGTAGACTCTGGCAGATCAAGGATAGTAGGTCTTGCCATAGTGGTCACTTCTACGGCTTGTGCGTCTGGAATCTGTGTAGTAGGGTCACTAGTGACTGCACCTACAACTGGAGCAGGTTCTTGGAAAAGAAAAGACAGCAACAAGTTAAACTGATAAACGGTGCTAAAGACTAAATAAGCACTGGGTTGAGAACAAGCCATAATTACACATTGACCCGGACTAAAATAGGACAAAACCATGAATAAACCAGGACCAAAACAAGTTCTAGACCAGAATAAAACTACAACAAACCTGAGACTGCAGATGTTCCTTTTCTGTAAAGGATGGGAGTGACTCACTAAATTTTAAATTTTTTTTTTTTTCTTAAACCTGTTCTCATTCTATGAAGATCAGATGTTACCCACAATTACTGACAGAGTAAAACTGATTAAGTTGTGTAGATCGTTCATGATTTGTTAACAATTGTTATATACACTGAACAAAAACTTAAACGCAGCACTTTTGTTTTTGGCCCCATTTTTCGTGAGCTAAACTCAAAGATCTAAGACTTTTTCTATAAACACAAAAGGCCTATTTCTCTCAAATATTGTTCACAAATCTGCCCAAATCTGTGTTAGTGAGCACTTCTCCTTTGCAGAGTGTCCACCAGAGCTGTTGCCTATAAATAGAATGTTTATTTGTCTCCCTTAAGCCATCTCCAAAAGCATTTCAAAGAATTTGGAGATTCATCCAACTGGCCTCACAACCGCAGACCTTGTGTAACCACACCAGCCCATGACCTCCACATCCTGCATCTTCACCTCCAAGATCCTCTGAGACCAGCCACCCGGACAGCTGCTGCCACAATTGGTTTGCATGACCAAAGAATTTCTGCACAAACTGTCAGAAACGGGGAAATAATCGGGGAAGCTCATCTACATGCTTGTTGTCCTCATCGGGTCTCAACCTGCAGTTTGTCGTCGGTGTGGACCAATATTCCACAGGCCATGATCAAAAACCTGATTATCTTTGTGAACGAGATGTGTTGCACTGCGTGAGGTGGTCACACCAGATACTGACTGGTTTTCGGCCCCTCCAATACAGTAAAACTGCACTTTTAGAATTGCCTTTTATTGTGGCCAGTCTGAGCAATAATCATGCTCTCCAATCAGCATCTTGATATGCCACACCTGTGAGGTGGATGGATTATACTGGCAACAAAGAAGTGCTCACTAACACAGATTTGGAGAAAAATAGGCCTTTTTTTGTTCATAGATCTTTAAGTTTAGCTCATAAAAAATGAAAATGTTTTTGTTCAGTATAGTAATTGTTGCATCAAATTGCTAAACTGTTAGCTCATATGATATGGATAAAAGTGTATGCTAAATTACTAAATGATATGAGCAGGTGAGCTGCTAAATGAAACCTTTGACCTTTGGAGCTGCATAGGAAAATTGTTGAAAGATTTACATGTTATTCAGGCTGACAGAGTTTCATCTGGATATGAGAAAAAAGCATCTGAAAACAAGGTGCTTTCTACAGTAACCAATGAGGAACAATGGTGTAGATATCCCAAAACATATGTTCCATTAGTCTATTGCACCAGGGCGGGAAAAAGTCTGTGCTCCTTAGTCCTAAGGCAACTATGCAACCTTGTTAAATCGGCTTTATAAAACTGGTCTGTCTGACACTGCTGTTAGCTGGTTTTCTATCTGTCAAAGAGAACTCAGTGTGTACACATCATTTTCATGTCCTCCTCCTTTCTTTCAGTAACTAAAGGAGTAACCAAGGGTTCTGTTCTGGGGCCATTGCTGTTCTCCATTTATGTGAATAATCTTTCTCAAAATGTGTCAAATGCCTTTTTTCACTTTTATGCTGATGACACAGGTTTCTATTGTTCCTCTCCTTCAACTGAACAAGCCTTTGATTTCCTACAGTCTGCGTTTGATGCTGTTCAGTCTCATCTATTTCAGCTGAGGCTAGTGTTAAATGCAGACAAATCTAAAGTTATGGTGTTCTCAAATAGAAAACGGCTACCCTCTCAGCTCCCTAAAATAAAAACAGCTGAAGGAAAAGAAATACAAAAGGTCTCTTCTTACAAGTATTTAGTCTTTGTTATTGATGAAAATCTGTCCTTCAAGCAACATATTGAGCATCTTGTACGTAAATTGAAGCTAAAGCTCAGGTTTTTTTTTCAAAAACAAATTGTGTTTCTCTGTTTATACCAGGAAACGTTTATTTTCTGCAACTTTTTAACCTTTATTGGATTACGGCAATCTCCTTTTTATGAATGCATCTGATCATCTTTTAAAAAACTGGTTGTAGAAATCATGTCAACCAAAATGTACACTGTATGTTGCAGGTGAGTTTCCGTCCCTGGATGTTTGCAGGTGGTCTCATTTGCTGACTTTCATTTATAAATGTATTCTCGGGGTCCTTCCATCTTACCTCTGCACATACATGCGTAAAAACCAACAACAGTATGCTCTGCGCTCTCAGAAGAACATTCTGACGGTGGTTCCCGGAGTCAGAACGGAGTTGTAAGGCAGCATTTCAGTACGCTGCCCCTGTGCATGAACTGAACTGCAAAAGGAGTTAAATCTATCTGAACTTGTTACTTTGGAGCTTGACAAATGTAACGTGTTGGCAAATGTAATGTTTTTAAACTTGCACAAACTGACTTTTGTAAGTATTGAGTAAAAATATAGTTATTTGTGTGTTTGATAATGTCTTGTTTTGTGTAATGCTGTCATCTTGGCCAGGTCACTCTTGGAAAAGATATTTTTCATCTCAATGAAGGATATTACCTGGTTAAATAAAGGATATAATAATAAAACTATAAGGTGAACTACAGCTCTTGCCTTTTACACCACAGCACTCTCACTCTGCTTCTTGTATTTTTAAAGAAAGAGCCAAAACCTTATCTGAAGTGCAAAGTTGAGACCAGGGCTGGGGAGACTCAAGTGTTGGGAGAGAGGCAGGAGGGAACCCTTGCTACCCCCCCTGGAGCAGAGAGCCATAACATAATTTGCCCTGTGTTAAGGCGAACTATAAACCTGGTCTATAAATCTAAAGTTGCCTTACCAGTTGTTACTGATTGTCCAGGGAGCTCCTGACCTCCCATATTCTCTTCTGTTGGTGGCACATCGTCCGCCTCAGGCTCTTCCTCTGTGACAGTCTCCACTTCAGTATCTGGAGATTCACTGACCTTCTCATGGACGTCCTGTGAGGACTCTTCCTCCTCCACAGCTGCCGTTAGTGGAGTCTGCTCGGGCTCAGCCGAAATAGCCTCTGTCAGAACTTCAGGGATAAAAGGCACAAAGGTGTGTGTTTCTGCTGCGATCACAGAAGGCTCAAAAGAGTTTTGCGTCACAGCTACTGTAGGGAGGAAACTTTGGGTCCTGCTTTCCTCTGTAGGGGGCGCTGCAGTGGATACAATGGTGTGGACAGTATTCTCAGCTGCTTTTATGACGTTCTCTTCTCCTGGGTACACCGTGGTCACTGAACAGAAGGGAGTTCACATTTCAAAATTCAATAATTCAGTCATTCATCCTGTACTCCTTATCTTGTTAGGACTTGTGGAAGCTGGAGCCTTTCCCAGCAACACCCTTAGTTGACCCTTTTCATGTCCATATATATGGAGCTATATATCAGCTTTTGTTGTCCCTTCTAAATCTAAATGTCAAGAGCCATACTGTATTAATAATCTTAAAATAAGCACTGATCAAAATAAATTTCCAATCTTGCTTTTATATCTTAGCACAGCAGTAGACCACAGCATTCTGATCAGAAGTTTAGAAAACACTTTTAAAGTCATGCAGATTGTTTTTTAAAGGTTCTTGACGTGCTTGCATCTTACCTCTCAGAACGGGTCTTCTCTGTTGCTATTGGTTTTAAATACATCAGAATTCCTTTTGGTGTTCCTCAAGGATAAATTCTTAACCCTCTTTTTTTATTTCTATATGGAACCGGTTTTGTCCAAAGATTTTATGTTTCATACCACCAAGCTCAGTCCTTTGACTGGCCTTTTTATAGATAAATGTATATCTGCCATCAAAATTTGGATAAGCCACAATTTTCTACAACTAAGTAATGACAAAACAGAATGTTTTTGTAGTTGGTACCAAGATGCTTAGGGAAAAAAATTACCTGTTGCTAGTCTCAAAATCCATTTCTTCTTGTGAGCATGCCAGAATTCTATGTGCCACTATACTTTTATAACTTTATAACTTTTAAAAACATATCACATATCAAAAAACTTATTTTTATCACCATAGAAATATAGCTAAGCTCAGAAGCCTCCAAACCTGACGCTCTAGTAGACTTGATTACTGTACTTTATGGTCGACTGCCAAAACAGTCACTAAATAAGCTCCAGCTCAAGAATAAAACTGTTTAAACCTGTGAAACAGAAAACTGATTTTAAAGTTTTATTTATGCTTATGCTTACTATATTTCTGACATGCTCACAGAATACACCCCACAGAGACCCCTCCACTCGTCCAGTCACGATCTGTCCCACGAGTACAGTCCAGATCTGCTCAGTATATTATTATATACCTCGTGATCCAGTTGGGCCAACGTCGGGAATGAGATGTTAGTGCAGCTCTAATTCTGATGCTCACCGGTCTCAAAGCTGAGTGTCTTGACGTCTAACGGCAGAGACAGCTTCTGCTCCAAGGCCCTGACAATGATGTGCTTCAGTTTAGGTGCGTTCAAATCCCGGTGTGCCTCCACGTCAGTTGTCTCGTATCCGTCCGGTTCGTCGCTGAGCTCCGTGTCCCCATTAAAGACCACCGCGTAACGCACAGTCACATCCTCCGACCTAATCAGCACAACAAGTCACCTCAAAAACTCGCCCAAATGACGTCACAAATTTATGAATAATGTTGTTGTCAAAATGATTCCTTATTGCAAAGGAAAGCAATCTTGTCAGAATAAAAAATCCCACCTACCGAAATCCCAGTACGTGAATTTCTTTAAACCCAGGAATCTTTTCAAAAACATGATACATCTGCAGGAAAAGAGAACATATAATTAAATCACAGTTGCATTTATGAACAAAAATAGAGTTGACAAATACACTATTTTACCAAAAGTATATGCTTGTCTGCTTTCACACGCATATGAATATAAGTGACATCCCATTCTTAAACCGTAGGATTTAATATGATGTTGGCCCACCCTTTGCAGCTATAACAGCTTCAACTCTTTCCCCAAGGTTTAGGAGTGTGTTTATGGGAATGTTTGATCATTCTTCCAAAAGTGCATTTGTGAGGGCAGACACTGATGTAAGGACGAGTCTCGGTTCTAATTCATCCTAAAGGTGTTCTATCGGGTTGAGGTCAGGCCAGGCAGGTTTTTCCACACAAACCCACTCATCCATGTCTTTATGGCTCTTGCTTTGTGCACTGGTGCGCAGTCATGTTGGAACAGGAAGGGACCATCTACAAACTGTTCCCACAAAGTTTCAATAGAAATAAAGGGTCACGCCCAACTCCGGTAAACAATCCCACACCATAGCCCCCCTCCACCAAACTCTACACTTGGAACAATGCAGTCAGACAAGTACTGTTCTCCTAGTAACCACCAAACCCAGACTGGTCCATCTGAAAGCCAGATGAAGAAGCATGATTGGTCACTCCAGAGATTGCTCTAGAGTCCAGTGCTTTACACCACTGCATCCGACGCTTTGCATTGCACTTGGTGACGTAAGGTTTGGATGCAGCTGCTCGGCCGTGGAAACCCTTTCCATGAAGCTCTCTAGGCACTGTTTATGAGCTAATCTGAAGATCATATGGAGTTGGGAGGTTTGTAGCTATTGACTCTGCAGAAAGTTTGCAACCTCTGCACCTCAGCATCCACTGACTCCACTCTGTAATTTTACTATTTTGTGCCTGAGTTGTTGTTTTTCCCAATTGCTTCCACTTTGTTATAGTACCACTAACAGTTGATTGTGGAATATTTAGTAACGAGGAAATTTCACAACTGGACTTAATCCAATACCACACTGGAATTCACTAAAAACCTGACAAATGTTTGTACAAGTAGCCTTGAAGTGATTGGAACTAGGGGTGCACCGATCCGATATTAGGATCGGATATCGGCCGCGATACTGACAAAATAGCTGGATCGGGGATCGTAAAAATGAACAGATCCACGGGCCGATCCAGGTTTTTTTTTTCTTCGTCGCTGCAGGACCTACGTCATTCGTCAGCTTCACGTGTGTCGCATGCTAGAAGCAACATGGAGCATCCCAGAGAGTCGGCGGTGTGGAGATATTTCACACTTGCCACGCCAACTAGTTCGTCGGCTGTTTGCAATGTCTGCAAAGTAAATGTTTCGAGGGGAGGTGGTATTACTGCCAAGTACAATACTACCAATTTAATCCAGCACATCCAGAAACATCATGCTTAGGAGCACGCTGAATTCCTGCAGCTCAGCAAAGCAAAAGGAGCGGACAATACAGCCCAGCAACTAACTTTGCAGGATGCATTTCAACGACGCGAAAAGTTTCCGATGGAAAGCATGAAAGCATCGGCAATTACACAGAAAGTTGTAGAATTCATTGTTTTAGATGCTCAACCAATGTCAGTTGTTGAAGACGAGGGCTTTCGTCGCCTACTGGAACACTTAGAGCCGGGGTACTCTCTTCCATCTCGCAAGTATTTTTCCGAGACCGCACTGCCAGAACTGTACAAAAAAGTTTGCCAACACGTCTCGAAAGAGATTAAAGATATAAAAGCTTTGAGCTTTACTACAGATTGATTAATTAATTAAGATTAAGTTAGTAAAATCTGATGCCTTTTGTCTCTTCAAGGAAGGTATAGGGTGGAAGGTATACTGTTTATTATTAATTCACCAATAGTATCGGATCGGTATCTGGTATCTACAGATACACAAAGCCCAGGCATCGGTATCGGTATCGGGACTGAAAAAGTCGGATCGGTGCACCCCTAATTGGAACTTTAATAACGGAGTGAATACTTTTGGAAATATAGTGTATGTGTGTTTTAGGGATATTGTTACACTTTTCAATGACTAATGCAATCACCTCATGACATATGTTTGTGCAGATATTGTGGTGCAAAAAAGACTTTGATGGAATGATTTAAAAAAACACATTTGGTTTAAATATATTTGTGTGACAATTAAAAGAATTAAAATTTTAATTAAATTAGCTAGCAAATTTATTTTGTAGGACATTTGTTTGTTTAAACCACTGTCTGAAAAAGAATCAGTTTTGTAGTGTCATTAAAAAATTTAAGTTGAAGTGGTGGGTTCATTCATTGCTCTTGGTCTTATGAGATTCATAGATTTCCTTCCTTTTTTGAACATAATAAATATCAGAGTGATGTTTTTGTCGGTGAAAAGCTGAAGCTCTACCTTGTCCCTGAGCTCTCGCATGATGTCGCCGTACTCCGGAGAAGTCGGATCCCTGAGCAGCTCGCTGTAGACGGGGTCCACGATGGTCACGCTAAACTCCACTACGTACTGCTGCAGGCTCTCGGGGATCACGTTGGGCTCCTCTATGAACTGGAAAACAAAACATACATATGGGATCATAAAACAAACCAACTGTGTTATGTGAGTTTGACTATATTGAAAAAGAAATAAAAGTTGATTTACCCCTTCAGAATCAGTTGGCATCATGATGTATGGAGGAGTCCAGGTGCCTGAGACAGGAATTAATACATTTAACATTAACAGAGTACTTTTCACACCTGCACTATCCTCCTAACTTTATTCCAACTTTCTCAGGATGGACGAACACGTGGTGAGAGGGTGGTGCACAGAATACGGATGTCAGCTTGTTTGTACTTTACTTTTCACTGGTTGCTTTCCAAGTTCCATGTCCAAATAAAGAGCAAATAATATTGATATTAGCACATTAACTGCCTTTACTGCAAAGGAGTCAGCACCCTACTCTAACCATCCCCTATTGCTGAATTAACCACAGGCCAGGAGAAAGTCTAGAGGCATTTCTCAAAACACACAGGACATGTGTGGAAGAATTTTAACTTTGATGGACCAGGAAACAGAACTATTCCTGTTCATGGCAGACATCTGGCAGCAACATTTGACAGCCACAGTGAAATGCAATTCTGTCTCCAACAGGCTTTCCCAGACTTCCTGCTGCTGTGGCCCTTATCACCTGCATTAAAATCAGCGCATGTCCTCGTTTTACCCTGGCCACGTGAAAAAGCAAGTAGGAGTTTTAGACAGAAATCCTCTTTCCATAAAATATACAGTGTGACAAAATCCTACTGTTATCTCCAGTCTCTGACGCCTCATAAATGTATTTGCTTCTCTGCCGTAAACCGAATGCACCTAATTCTTGTTTTCTTTCTTTCTTTCTTTTTTTACTTCCTTATTATACAACTATTGTTTTCACTAACTGTTAAAGACTTACAGTCTTTTCCCGGCTCAGGTGTCCCATCCTGCACTCTGAAAAAATAAAAAAGACAAAAATATAGCTTGTAAGTAATGTTTTTTATTTCATACAAACCATTATGAAAAAGAACTGTCTAGTTAGAGGGCACATATTTTACATGACGAAAGCAAAAGGAAACAATATGTAAATGTAAGTTTGGACATACCCCTCACTTTCACCCAGCTCAGCAACTCTCTGCAAATGAACAACATTTACATATTATACACAATACTTAATAGTAAAAACTTTAAATTAAAAATAAAAAAAATGGGAAAGTTTGAAGTTCCAGCCAAACTGGAACAGATGTATAATAAAGATACCAGTTCACAACTCATGTTCATTCTTTCTATCCTTCCTTTAGGCCAGTTAAGACAAAGCATGTCTCCTACCATAGTGACAAAGATTTACACATCACTCACAGCAGGCGAGTCTGGACCAGTTGACTCGCTCCCTCACTTCAGCTAAACTGAGACTGAGCTAATCATCTCTGTGCCCCTAACAAAGAGAAAGTGTTAGCTGTCACCTCAAGTCTCTGAAATCAAGATAGAAAAATATAGGGGCTGTCATAGATTCAGACCTCAACTTAAAAAACCAAACAACCCAAAAAAAACAAACATTAACCACTGTCCACTGTTAGGGACAAAACTTTTAATTTCTTATGTAACTTAGCAGTCAATATGCTAGGCAAGAGTGGTCTTCAATGAACTGAAGAGAGCGCACGTAACTCCTCTCTTCTTTAGGTTACACTGGCTCCCGGTTGGTGCCCGCATTAAGTTCAAAGCTATGCTCTTGTCCTACAAGACCACCACTGGCTCCGCCCCCTCATATCTTCACTCACTGATACAAACCTATGTTCCTACCAGAT
Source organism: Neodontobutis hainanensis (assembly GCA_024349245.1). Taxonomy (NCBI): domain Eukaryota; kingdom Metazoa; phylum Chordata; class Actinopteri; order Gobiiformes; family Odontobutidae; genus Neodontobutis; species Neodontobutis hainanensis. The sequence goes on from JALDNG010000593.1 coordinate 100,282, forward strand.
CCCTGCGCTCTACTAATGAACAACGTCTGGTGGTACCATCCCAAAAAGGCAAAAAAAAAAATAAATCACTCTCACGTACTTTCTCTGGATCTGTTCCACGTTGGTGGAATGATCTACCTGCTGCTACAAGATCAGCAGATTCTGTAGCCATCTTTAAAAAAACGCCTGAAAACACATCTCTTCCATCAACACCTGACTGACAAACACTGAATTATACTTTCTTTCTATCAATTCCTTTTCTTCAAAAAAAAAAAAAGAAAAAAAATCTCTCTTATGCTTTGCTTTGTATTCTGTGCTGGGTTTTAACTGACTACTTTTTCGTGCACTTATGCTTTTTGCTACCTGGTGTTGTTAAAATTGCTTCCATTGTTTTCCTCACGTGTAGGTCACTTTGGATAAAAGCATCTGCTAAATAAATAAAGTATATGGTATCACAAAATATTGTTAAACCAAATATCACACAAAAATTTCTATGTTTAATATTCTGAATGCAAAGTGGAATTTTCTTGGGGGAATAATTGGAGTCTTGGATGTGTCACTGATTGGTAATAACATTGATTTTGATTTTTTTTTTTTTCTATTGTGTCAGATTTTAGTTACGTTGTTACCATTGTGGGAGAAAATGGTAATCTTCCAAAACACCATAAAAATATATTATATTAATATATTTTCCCACTGTTTTTCTACACAGCCTGACTGGAAAACAAACTGCTTCAAAACTGGAGCTGAAAGAATGAGCCCAATGCATGCCCTGCGAAACTGGAGTGATGTTGATAATGCTGATGTCAGTATTATCGACTCCAGTTTCGCGAAACATGCCTTTCATTTAGGTCTGTCAGGATGACAATAATCTCGATGAGCTCTGGAGTCAAAAATAAATCAAAAACGGATTCAACATTGTGTGCTGTGTTGACCCCGGAATAAAACCTCTGGCAGCAGGAACAAAGTGAGTAGTCTCTGCATTATTAGGAAACCAGACTTGCCCACTTTTTGAAGTCCATGCTGTTGCAGGATCCTTTGTGTCCTCTCCACTCTCACTGGAAAGGCCGGGAGAGGAAGAAGAGGAAGCAGAACAATTTGACTAAACCGCAAAGTCCACATCACACTCTAATTATGGGGATGTGGATGTTTCACTTTCCTGTGTCGCTCTGGGAGTTTCCGGCTGCACGATTTCATCCAGAGCATGTTTCAGGGAGAAGCGCCTCTTCGTCTTGCTGCTTGGTTGTCACAGGGTATGACCAGACAGCAAAGATACAAAGAGTTTGGTTGTGACATGACTCCTGTCAGGTGCACAGAATCACTAATCCTTGTTTTTGTGATTTCTCCACAGTGACCTCTGAGAAGTGCAGGACGATAATGCTGCCCATGTTTTTATTCACTTAAAAGTATGCATTCAGGAATGGAGTGGATTAAAAAAAAGTGGAAAAATATATTAACATTATTATTTTATGGCGTTTTAAAAAAAGACACTTTTGTCCCTTAATGGTAACAACGTTACTAAAATCTGACACTATAAAAGAAAAATCTAACAGAATAAATGTTATTACCAATCAATGACATGGTCAGACTCCAATAATCCCCCCAAGAAAAATCCCCTTAGCATTTAGAATATTTAAAATATTGCCAGTGGTGGAAATAAGTTTTTGGACACCCTTTAAAAATCATAGAATATTTGAGGAAAAAAATGTTTGTGTTTCAAAAGGTGTGGCTGCATTAGACAGACACAAACAAATACAAATTAAATTATTTTGTTTATTGTTTGCAGTTAACGGTTTACAAACATAACTATAACATAACATAAAACAGTGCAGGTTGAATATAGACATTTGCACAAACACGATGCATTTATAAACTTGATTTCACATTTACGATGTTGTAGACATATAAGTGTCCCGGCCTGCTCCTGAGGTCATGTTCTTACTTTCACATTTCACAATTCACAAGTTATTTCCTGTTTTTATTTTGTTACTCACCTTGTCTCTAGTTTAGGTCACTTCATTTTCTGGACCTTGTCTGCTCTATCCGCCTGTGTGATTACTTGTCCTAATGTGTTTCAAATGTGTCCAATTGTCTCCCCCTCCCAGTGTGTATATATTCACCTCCTTCCCAGCGTTCTCTGTCAGATTGTCTTGTAACCTTGTGTCAGCAGAATAGCAGTTTCTGAAGGCTACTGTGGAGTTCTTGGATATTGACTGCTGCCTGCCTTTTGATCCTGTGGTTCGCCTGATGTCTTGAGGATACCTCAGCTTGTTACTAAACTTACCTGGATCTACCTGTGAGTGCTGCATCTTGAGTCCTAATTTTTCAGTCACAGCTTAATTCTTACAATGTCATTTTTCTAGCATCTTTTCACAAGTTGCATTTTCAGTCATTTCTTTTATTTATTTATTTATTTATTTCCACATTTTGAGTGTTTGGGTTTTTTTCCACAATCTTATTAAAGGTGGGCACAGGTCACTAATCCAGTGCTCTAAAAGTAGGTTTATTTAGCAGTGGCACCTCTCCTCTGTCCACTACTAGACATAGTCTGGTATTTGGGTAGTTCATGTTGACCAGCCCTCCATAACACATTGCTCCATGAACACTCCCCTAGAGCATGCATGAAGGTACTGCTACTTGTTTGACATTTCCAACACAAGTCATTTCTGCCCATCTTATGAAGTTTAGCAATATCTATTAACCCATATTGGACTCTATTGTGACAGCTTCACTTTTTCTTTTAAACATCTCATTTGTAAATATTCCCAAAAGTATAATACAGTATATTGCACAAAACAACTTTAACACCATTAATAAGTGCCTGAAGACAATTGTCCACTTATCCAACCCAATCTCTTCATCTTTAATGCTTCATTTTGTTTTCAAAATATTTCTTGAATAAACACTACATCAGTGTTATGAGACTTAAGGTAGCTAAGAACTTTTTCCCTTTTAATTTATGTTTTATGTTTCTTGTCACGAAGGTAACATCAGTATTACCCATTATTATAGAATATAAAGTTTGGCCTTTGCCCCCCTACATTTTTCAGTCCTCAATTTTTAAAATGTATTGACAACAGTAAGTACCTCACTGTTGGAACATTTCCCAAAACCAACTGAGAACAAAAAATAAAATGCTGCTCGAAAAAAAGAACATGGCAGTGTTTTGAATCAGCATGGCGTTCTGAATATTATTCTAAACAAAGTTTTTGCTTCCTTTGCATCGACCAAGCTCAGGCTCTTCTCTCTCCATGTAAACTTGAAAGTTGCTGGGTGTGCCAGTGTGGGCTTCACCTGGTGCCATAGCATCCTCATCACCAGAAAAAACAGCTTTAGCTGCATAGCGCGCTCCTTAATATCTTTTAAAAATGACATGTTAATATAATACACCTCTCTTCTTCTTGACAGCTGCCAGGACCTTTTGTCGTGCTGTATATCAGAGTTAGGACTGGTTAGGACCAGGGCACAGTACCAAACTTCTGTCACACCGCTCAATCATGTTCAGTTCCAGCCAGTCCCAAAGCATTGGAGAGTATCTTTTTTATATATTCACACAAAGTGCCTCCTACTTCCATGCCTTCTTTCACCCCCACCAGTGTAATATTGTTTTGGTGGCTTCTGTTTCCCTGGTCATCCATATGGGTCCAGAGTTGCTTGAGATTTTCTAAGCTAATGTGGTGTTCTCTCTAGATAAGTCAGAAATAAAAATGCAGCCCTTGGCCTTTGTTAGCTGTGTTTAAATTGCACTTCTGGCATTTTTTGTTTCTCAACACTGACTACAAAAGTAAATTCTTAATATTTTAAATGTCAGTTCTCAACATTGCCGGTATTAAAGTCAACAAATAAACAAATGTGTTCAAAACTGAAAAAAAAAATAAATAAACACATCCTCAAATTAATATTTAGTAGAGTGATTCTTAATGCAATATTCGGCATGTCCAAAAACTTTTTTCCAACACTGTATTTGACAATAATATTTTGTGATGCCATCATATACACTGGCATATAAAAGAGTCAAAACTATATTGGATATTTATGATCAGGACTGAAGGGAATTAAGAGATTTATGCAATTTTTGATGTTTTGGAAGAGGACAGTTTTGTCCCTAAATGGTAATAACGTAACAATTATTCAAACAGGGCATGAGGGCAAAACATCTTTATCAATTTAAAAAACACTTGAAAAACAGTAACAGTAAACTGTAAAACAGACATTATCATTTAGATTATAGTAACACCATTGGTGCTGAATGACCTCAAACTGAATTAGTCCCATAATAAACCCATAATTATAACCATTTATAAACCAACACAACTATAATATGTAAAGTGCTCTCTAAATTAATTACCTACAGATTTGTGTTTTTCAGTTTTTATGGAACACACTAGGAGGGCACAGCTATTGTCCGACCACTCCAGGGGCCTCATTTATAAAGCTTGTGTACGCACAAAATCAGGGCTCAAACCCTTTTCCACACCACAGTTAGGATCTATAATCGTCAAACTACTAAACTGTGTACAGCTCTACTCCAACTCATGCGCACATTTTGGAGACGTGGCTCCAAGGCGACCTACACTTGGAGGTGGTATATCCTTCACAAACAAAGCCCTTTCATTCAGTCATGAAGAGTTAAGCAACAGTGTTGGGTGTGCAAATACAGAGCTATTACTTTAAAATAATTTAGTTCTCATGCCTCTGTATGAATACCCAGTCCTCAAAGACATGAGAGATTTATAATTACATGCAGGTGTTTATAAATACTGATATTTGTGCTATATATTTATAAGTGCTTTTCGACCTTCACACTCGCAGTACAGTGTTTTATAAAGGAGGCCCGCGGTCAGAGACTGAGGTCTGTGTAGAAAATCCCTGGGCCAGGCTGAATACATGTCTTTAGACTAGTATAGGGTGTGAGCTTGTGCTGGACTTACTCTAGCCACCATGTCCAAATGTTCCTGAGAGCTGCTGAAGTTCCGGGCCAAGTCGTCCAGGCAGAGGTTCTCGTGTTGGCATGTGTAAACCCACGCTCCGTACTCTTCTGTGTTGGGGACTCGGTCGAAGAATATACGAAACGCTTCCCAAATGGCTTCTTGGCAAACTGCAATTAGAAATGGCTTGGCTTGTAGTGTAAATACAAGAGGGATATTAGAAAAATGCCACTTTGTCTAGGCAGTGTTGGTTTTATGTTAGCCCTTCATATATTTTGCCGTTATTGCTAAACATATCCTGTATTTAAATGCATAAAGTCATACATAGCTGATTTGAATGTTACAGCAACATCTTTATCGCAGCACAATGGGACACAGAAATAGGTTCTAATGTTTTCCTAAATGTCACACTGCATGTTTTTAAAGTCATTGCATGTCCATTGCGTTTTTGTGAATATTAATATTACGAGCCCTAAGAGCCCCTGTGGCAGTAGCAGCCTATTCTTTATCGGCCTCTGTGGTGAGACTTAGTATTGTCCAATATCCTGATGCCTGTGGGAAATTTATTCTGTGACAAACTCATTTCTGGAGAGGCGAGATTACCTCTAACTCGTCAAAATGAACTGGGCTGCTTTTACACCACGGCAGCTGTTAGTGCCGTTATGTGGAGTCTGTTAGCAGTAAATTTCCCAATAATCATCTTTTTAGGGTTATTTTATGAGTAAGTGTTAGTGTGTTATTCAAGAGACAAAAATTTGTCTCATAACAAAATTCTCAATCCACAAAATGACGCACATACGATTACCTATTCATTTGTCAATTTGGAAGTTCATGAATATGGTAAAATGAAATCTGTATTTCATTCAAGTCTTACCTCTGAGTTTGTAGTATGCCTGGTGACTGGTGATGACAGCCTTGGCGGACTCCTGAGGGCACACTTTGACCCCTGTGCTGAAGAGGGTCGACCTCTTTGTCCTGTGTGTGCCCCGCTGCGCTCTGGCGGTGTTGGAGTAAGTGATCCGTCTGGATGTCTCCAGAAAGTGTCTGTATCTCACATCCCTGAGTCCCGGAGGGCCGTAGTCCGTGAGGCCTGCAAGAGGTTTTAGGATGAATGACAGAATATATATGTCTGACAATTACTATTAGGACGATATTTAATACAAGGACCACTTTGTTTGTTTTAGAACTGGTGCATATATTAACTTATGTTTGTTTGTATGTAACGGCCTGTTTCATTGACATGGCCTGGTCAATGGGCAGTTTCCCAACAGCTCTGAGTGAGTGCTGCGAAAAGTTGAGTGTGAGGAGGAGGCTTCTTTGCCAACAAAGCGATACTTTAGAAGTTTTTTGCCAGAGAAATGGCAAAAATGTTTTCAGAAATGTGGAAAAGTAAATGTTTGTTGAAAAAAATTAGATTTAATATTTTTACTATATGACTTCAGCCTTGATTGGGCCTGGCTATCTGTTTAGGTAAGCACCCCCTTTAGGAGATAGAAGGAGCCTTCCTTCAGCACCAAGGCTGTAGCATGTTTAGTCTAGACACTAATAAACACCATGGTCTGATCCTTGACGTGTAAGGCATAACAGACTGGTTATTCAATGCTCCACTGTGTTGAGTGTCCTGTCTCCAGCTCCCGTATTGATGGTCAATAAACTTCTGCCTAAAACATCCAAAATATCTCAATCTTTTTTTTTTTTTCTTGTGAGGCTCCTTGCAGCTTTAACTCTTTTCCAATATTCTCCAACACTACATTGCTAGATCTGTTTGTTGGTCTGTCATTTGTCATTGAGGGTGGCAGTGGCACAGGAGGTAGAGCAGGTCGTTCAATCGCCAGAAGGTTGGCCGTTTAATCATCGCCCCATTTAAATGTTTAGAACAATGCACAATACATATATTGTGCCAAACAGAAACGGCTAAAAGCTCATTTTCATATGTGGTCCCTAGGCAGAGACAAAGTGACAGGTTGAAGATGTAACAGTGGAAGGTAGCCCTCATAAAATAAAAAATTTAAAATACAATTTCAGTCACAAATAAATAAAATATTATTCAAATCAACAATAGTTTAAGTTTCAGTTCCCTGATGGCGACATTCCTGATTTTCCTTTAGACACTTTTTCAAATTAAATCTAAACTTGTTAAGAGCAATGTGCTGGAACAGTTGATGGTAACTGTAGTCAAGCAAAGTAAATCAAAAATGCCTAAGGCCAATTGATTGGTTCATTCCGATTTATTCCGGTCCCGGAGTTCAGATAAAGACAAGCAGAATCTGACCAAGAGCACAGACCTTAAATACAATACCGCAGAACATCATTTCAATGACTCTGGGAATATCCAGTTATTTGACCTTTCTGCGCTGCTACTGTGCATGTGCTGAGTATTTTGGTCGAGGAGAACCTTGCCATGTCTTCCAGATTATTTTTACTTGGTGATAAGGGACTGATTCCTAATATATCAGGAGGGATTTTTTGTAATCATGGTCATACTTTCAGCAGCAGCTTGGGTTATTCTTAGACACTGGAAAACCCCTAAATCTCTACAGGTAAAAGAATGGGTAAACATAATGGTTAAAAGAACTTCAGAAACTAAATAGGAACACCACCACTGTACTGGTCGGGGAACTATTTTGGTTTTATATTACTTCAACCTCCAGGCAGCAGGATGACTAGCGTTTTCACACCCGGATTCCAATGTAACTGATCTGGTAGCCACCTGGCTTTTGTTTTTAGTGTTGGTTACTACTGTATATATATTTTTTTTTCATGAATCATACTGATATGAAGACATTGAGAATTAATTGTTATGTGCAGCAATCCAAGTTCAATACAAACTTTAATAATAAAAAAAAATACCATACAGCACACAACATCTGTCTTTTTTTTTTTATCTCCGTCATCCCATCATGTACCTGGTGAGTGAGCCCCCCCCCTTCACCCTTATCCAAGTTCCATGACTGGCTGTTTATCATGAGGGCCTTGGATTCCTTCGCCTGTTTCTTAGTATCACAGAGAGTCTACTCATAACATACTAACTAGACAGATTTATAAGGGGCACTTTTGCCTGGGTTTACACGCAATGACCCCTTTACCAAAACAGGATGCATCTAATAAGATCAAAATCATGATACATTAGATAATGACATGACAATTACCTGACATCAGTAACAAATGCCACATCCCTGCAGCTTTAATTGAGAAGCAGTTCTGCCCAAAGGAAAAAGATCTAAAACTAACCGAAGTCTACTCTGGTGGAGGCATGTGTTAATCTTTAGTCAATTCTTTTAGTGGTTGAGGTGCCATGTAATGAAAAATCTTGTTAAGATACATTAGCCACAAAAATGTTAGCAGAATGTACTTTTAACTATATTACAATAATGATGAATTTCTTTGTCCAATATCTTCACTGTTTTTTCATACTGCCATTGTGTCTTTGGACAAGACACCTCACCCACCGCCAGTGGTGTGTGTTTATGGTGGTGTGTTTGGTTGTGGTAAAAGAGACCATAGGGACAGTATGCCTGTTATCGTCAGTCTGCCCAGGGGAGTTGTGACTGGTAGCTTACCAGTGTGTGACTGTGGAGTGAATGAATAATGTGGGCGCTTTGAGTGCATTTAGAAGCGCTATATAAATCAAATCCATTATTATTATTATTATTATTATTATTATTATTATTATCATTATTATTATTCACTACGGATAGAGCTTCAGTGACAAACAGTGATTGCACTGGGTTTATTGCACTGGGTGTAATTATTTCCCAACTATGCTGCCTCATTAATCAGTACGCCTTATCTGGAAAAGTTGTGGGCTTTTCTCATGTGATGACACTAATGGATAAATCTGTGAATTCAATTAAATATTTCTTTTTTTTAGATGAGCTTGAAGCCACGTAATGAGAAATACATCCCCATGCTTTCCATGATTTGTTGACCTACTGTCTGAATAAAAAAAAAAATACAATTGAAAAGGAATGAGGTGCATTAACAACTGTCATCTGATGGCCACAGGGCTTGCCTTAAGGCTCAAAATATCACCAGGGAATAATGAGGTTCTATCCAGGGGTCAGTCCAATAACGCCTTAAACTTTGGAATACACCTTTTATAATTTATAATTTAATTTATAATTAGGTTGTCCAACAATAACATGTCAATAACTCAATTTTGACAAAAATATAAATCTTATAATTATAAATGTGACAAAAAGTCAACACTTGAGGGAAAAGACAACACCTACAACACACAAATCTTAGGAAAACATGCTTTAAAATGAAGAATGACTGAAATGGTGTTTTCAGGATGAAAATAATCAAACCATAATCCTTTAGCTGCCTTAATAACACCTCACAGACTGCCACAGACTCTGTCTCTGTTTGTACCAAACACTCACAGACTCTCACTCCAAGTATGTGCACGTTTTTCAAATATTAAAGTGCATTACGTGGCAAAAGTGCAAGTCCATCAAAGGCTGCTGTGTTGCTGGATCTGCTCTCAGCCGCGCTTAGATTGGACCAAACTTTGTTCAGGGGTGACTGTGCACAGAAACAAGAGGCACGATTACAGCAGACCTTAAAGAGATTACACTCAGGTGGTAAAAGCCATCAAACCGCATCGAGGCAGCTGACACAATGACACAGCCACTTCCCACATATTATGTCACCGAGCAGCACCGAGACCCAGTGTGTTAGACTGCCCTCGTTTTCCGATCACCTTAGTCAAACAAACATTCTACTGGGGAATTACAAAAGCCTAAAGCCAGTCAACACAGTCACACCAAAGCTATTTCCACAGAAAGGCGCTCACAGAGATGCCAGGTGGCAGACCCCGGAAAACTTCTTAAGACAATAAGCCAGGATTTAGGAGCCCCAAAACACAGACTGGAGGTCGTTGGACCAAACAACAATAAATTCAGTGGATTAGGGAGCGACAGGGAGATTACAGAAGAGGAAAGAGGGAGGGAATGTAGACAGGATGAAGCTGAGGTAAACAAGTGTGTGCATTAATGTTTTATGTACCACTTATGTTGAGTGTGTGAGAAGAGCGTGATGTGTAGTTCACTCTAGTGCCATTGACTAGAGATGAGTAAGGGTATGTGAAGTACCATTCATTTATGCAGGATTGAATGCATGCCTTGTACAGTATATAATGTGATGTAACCATACCCAATGAATTATCAGGAAATCCTTTTCCTGATAATTCATCATAACTTTTAGTCTATGAATAAAAAATATATATATTTTTAATTTGATGGTTCTTGGTCATGAGATCAGTACAATCATGTCTGTCTCACATACAGTGTCCTCAGCTGGACAGATCTGGGCATGTTTGAGGTTTGAAGATGTAGTGACGTTAAAAACAAACAACAGGACAAGCTGCTCTGATGAAATGGCCCTTTCAGAAGACATGTTTATCTCTTTCAAACTTGCCAGCTTCGATAGTCTCCAATTGTAAGAGTCTGAGAAGGGATCTGCACCATCAGTGCCACTTTAAACAACATAACAAAACAAGTTACTAAGTTGGGAACCTAATGAGTTGTTTATCATTTATTAAGCATGATCATGTTGTAGTCCCCATGTATATTCACCTGTTACCTGCAAGTAATGGTCACACCACACAGCAGATTAATTATGCAACAAATAATGTAGGCAGCCTTAAAAAGCATTAACAAATACTACAACATGATCATGGATGTTAAAACTAGTAGGCTCTTACCTTTGTTACTTGTTTTGTTAATGTTTTGGTTATGGTAATATAAATGTTATAATATTGAGATATTAATGCATGTATGAGTTCCAAAATGAATCCATAATAAATTAAGTACCCTTGCTGCATTTTTATTTAAAGACCTTACTGGCAAATCACTGCAATGTAGAAAATAGTGGCTCATTGACTTCAGAAAAACTCAACATAACATAATGCAATAAATCTATGCTATCCTGCACTGACTGATGTTGCAGAGGATCACGGCACATGTGAATCGGGCTGAATTTCACACCGCATCCCTTGGAACAAACTGCTTGTCAGGGTTACTGTATTGTTTTTCTCCGACCTCCGTTCATGAGAGTGAGAGAAGATGAGCTGCAGAATCTCAAAAGGCAGCAAAATCTATGTGTCCAAATGAAGAGATGAAGTGATTAGAAAAGACAAAGCCTTATCGTGCGGCACTTTCTGACTTTGCGTTCTTATGGTTTTATCTCAAAAAGCTAAAAGTGTCTGCTCCAACTTTTCACTGATGTGGTCCCAACTATTTTTATCACATTTAATACTTTAACCAAAGGTTTTGATTGCTTCTCTTCTTCCGATACTTAGAAGCTGGCAGCTTTACAATGAAACATTATACAAAGTTGGTTCGTCTAACTATGATATTTATATCTAGGGTATGTTCAACTAGCTCCAGAGTACAGGGCCCTGGTGTAATTAATTCCATAAAGCTGTTCAGAGACTAACTCAATGATTTGTAAAGCTTATTTTTAGTGTCTTAAATAACAAACAAGTAAAGATTAACAGTTCTCTCGACACTAACAGCTAATTAATAGTAGCTTTTAATAGTAGCTTAAAACCACTACTGTTGCACTGTTCATCACTCATATGACACCCAGTTTACGAGTACTTTTTCTGAATTAAGTTAAAAAACTCTGCCATGTTCAAACAGAAAATGGCTTTGATTTCCACACTGCTGTAAATCTGGCCTTAGAATCAAAACAAAGTACTCATTGATGTTTTGAAATGAATGGCATAGCTGGAAGCAGTGCTAATCGCTGTAAAATAAATAATCATCTGTACAATGACCAATATTGTTTGCCTCTGAGACAAATCTGGCCTGACCCCAGGAACATACCAGAATGTGAGGCGCTGGTATCGGCAGCAGCTTTATAGCCAATATCTTTCCCAGTATAGTGACTGTCAGACCCTGCCAGTCAACAAGTGAAGTAAACTTTTAACTCCGGGTCCAGCCCTGGGAGGACATCAAACTCGTAATTTCACTCTGCACTGGGTAAACTTGCACATGCATACGCACGAGAGCTGGAGCTAGAGGGGCAGGGACCTTCAAAAGGCCTCACAGCAGAATTACAAGCCAGAAAAGATTAGCGTCCCGCGACACGAGGAACAGAATGGCTTTTGTTTCCTGCAGGATAATGAGCTCACCCGGGCACATCACACTCGAGGAGACAACCAACACTGACGCAAATGTTATCGTCTCGCAAACGATGCTATCTGTCCTGCCGCTGTCTCAGTAAACACGTCTTTAGCAGAGCAAATACTGAGGACTTGAAGAGGTGCATGTTTGCGTTCGGAGAGGGTTGGACCTGCACAACAGTCACTACTGTTACTTTGCATTTGCCTCTTTATAGTAAGCATTATAGTAAACATTAAAATTCAGCAAGAAACACATAAAAAGGGGTGCTACAATTTATCAACATGATCGATTATTAAAAATTCTCAGCACAGATTTTGGTGTTACATCAGATACTTAACCATGTTTAATATTCATTTATAAAAGAAAAGCACAGCAGGATGTGCTGGGGGCTGTGTGGCATCACCGTCTACTCTGAGAGCAATCAGTCAAATGAAGAACAAGCAGAATTGGCATATTACTCCCAGTGAAGTATTATTAGAACTGGATAGGGCACCGCCCCCTTTCCCTGAAGAAAATTTGATTAGTGGCCACTCAAGGTATTGCAGCACAAAAAAACACATACGCCCAAAAAGGATTTTTCCCCATAGAGCGCACTGTAAAAACAAACAGCTAGGATTCAGCTGACAAGCCACCTGCAGCTGCCAACCTGGTTGGATTTTGTAGTGTTTATTACCTATTTTTATGTCATAGACTTTTTCCTCTGTTACTAATACTTAAATTCATAAAAAAATAACTTTTATTGTTTGTGATGACACTGCTCTATCCTGCCTTCACCCTTCACAGTCATTGGTCAGAACAGAGCGCATGGAACGCAGCGGAGGTTGAAACAGCAGACCGTATGTGCAAGTGCCGCAGTGTGCCTGCACTATGGGCCGCACAAGTAAAAAATGTTTTTGCCGTGCTCCGCCAATGAGCAACTTCCATTGGAAAAAAAAAAATAAGCGTCCATGTTCCAGTTCTAATAATACCTTCATGATTACTCCCCATTTTACTATTTACTGATACAGCACCACACCTAGACAATGCTTAAACTTCAATATTTTAACCATTTTTCACTTGTGTACAGAAACACATGTTTCATGTTGCTAAGGAAATTGAGCAAATTAAACAATACAAAATTAAAACTAATTTGATATCACACAGTCTTTTTACGTAGCTCACTTTAAGGATAAACCTCCTAAAAAGTACTACATGCAGAGAGCATATTAAACTTTTTCTAGGGATTAAAACAGCTAATGTTATTAGGCCGACTAGCATGACTGACCCAAATCAGAGACTGACAATACACTTTCACCTGAAACATGAGCCTCCAGAGCCTTGCCGTTTAATGTGGACCCACATGTTTAGTGTCTAGCTTTAGCAAACCGTCTAATGTTATGTGTTTAAACTGAGGCACACAAGTGACATAAAACAATGGATCACAAAAGTAGTCTGTTGTTTTATCTTTATGATGGTGTTAATATTAATGTCT